>JAHPZR010038417.1:0-2500 GCA_019787425.1 Platygyra sinensis | reverse complement strand
TGGCTCATAACACTGAGTTACATGTAGCTACGAAGAGTATCTGACGAGTGTTAATGAAGTATTAACGTAAAAGATTCATTTAATATACCATATAAAAGTTCCCCAAAACAAAGAAGGATAGCTTGGGCCCAAAACTAAATCGAGGATAGGAACAAAGGAGCTTCTGAAAACTGGGGAGTTCGATATAGAAAACCTAAAATAACTGTTTGGACGACAAACTTATAAAATGCCACTTGCATCAAAAAAAAAAAGTAATAAAAACGGACACTACACTCCGGTGATATTTGGTAAGCTTCAGGCGCATGCAGTCTTGATGTGACTTCCGCCGGAAGTAACATTGTTGTCCCAATTTATAATCATCATCATGTCTCGCCGCGCCAGTAGGCGCATAAGTACCAATAATAGAATCCCATGATTTCCATCCCAAGCATAAGTACATTGATTAAGATTCAGTTTGCCAATGAAGTTTTATCATCCGCTTGATACAGACCCTCTCCTTCCAACTGACGTACACACCAAAAACCCGGGCGGACGCCTTCCTTTGCCCACGTCCAAAACATTCTACCTTCAGTTGGCTTGTTAAAACTTTCCTGATCACATACTTGGAAACGCCAGTCACGCGAGAATTATAAAATTTAGACGTCACGCAAGCCCCTCTGTCAAAGCTCTTCATATGTCACGCCCTCTTGGACACCCTCTTCGCTTTTTGCTCTATTGTGTTTACTACGATGCTTTCTTTTCTTTTCGCCTTCTTCGTCCCGACTTCTTCGCCTATCCTTTCCTTCCTCGCCATCTCTATGCCGTGATTTTCGCTTCTCTTTGTCCTTTCTTTCGCTGTCTTCTCCTTCTTCGCCTTTATCTCTGAGCTTTCGTTGCTTATGTTTACTTTTTGATTTCTCGCCACTCTGTAAACACAGCAAAAACCCTATTTAGAGAGACTTTCCCACATGGTGGAAATCTTGGTGAAAACTTAAGACTACAAGAGTTCCTAGTCGCTTCTCATGAGACGCTCAATACAGGAAAAGGGAGGTTTAGAGACATAGACTGTACGAGCATTGTTTCAAAACCTCACGCTCTGTAGAGAGGCATAAATAAAGTGGCTTAAAATACCAAAAGATAGTTATACCTTGTGTTCTTTCTTCTTACGGCTTTTGCTTTCTTCATCTGCATAGAAATGGCGACAATCAAAACTCTTAAAAACTCAAAATCAGATTAGACCTGAATACCTTACGGTTTCAATCAGTGAATAAAAATGGTGAATTTTAAGCTCGACAATGAAATGTGAAAAAAGAAATGATCAACATGACACGAGCGTGGGACAAAGAAAAAATCCGAGTCCCCGACAGGAATTGAACCCATGACCTCCCGAACACCTGGCGGACGCTTCATCCGGTGAGCCACGAGAGCTGATGGAGAACAAGGTCATTTACCTGAGTTAATACATTTGGTTTCCAAACACAATTCAGTCTCTCTAGAATTAGAAATCCCAAGAAACTGGAGAACACTCTCATTCGGGTTCGTCAACATTCAAGTTTTTCGCACTTGTTAAGAAAACACAAACTCCTTTGGCTATCAGCCTCGTTGTTATTTATCATGGTCTCAAACAAGACAAGCTATGCGAGGAGAAAGTCAATAGTGATGGTTGTAACGGTTACACCATGGGCATTTCTTTGCACTTACTTGTATCACCTTTGTCGTCTCCATCCAAACTCATGTCTATTAAAGAATTAGACGCTGCAAAGGAACAGGTTCAGAGTAATGTTATTTAAGAGAGATGATGCCACTAAGGTACTAATGCGATAGCAAATTACGATTATTTTCGACCACGCTGATTGGTCGATTAGTCGTTTGACCGAGTTTTCGTGCCCTAGTCTTCGCGGGGTTGGAAAACAATCATACCACAATTACTAGCATTAGGTGTCTACTGCAGGCACACTTTTCACTTAAGATCCAGAAAATGAGTTATACGATTAACTATACAGTGAGTAGCTAACTATTCAAAGCCGTCCCTTTCATGCTCGTATACGATTTGGAGAAAACTGGCGACTGCGTTCAAACAGGCGTAAACGTGACAAAGAAACTGGGGGAGTGGGGTAAGGGAGGAAAAATAAAACCCAAAGACGCGGCCTAAGGATGGAAGGAGTGAGCGTGATGGGGAGTCAAGAGCGATAAAGATTTAGGCTAGAGAACGCTTGTTATATGAAAGTGATATGAATAAATCACGGACTCGGAACCTATACTCGGAAATCATTTCCAGTATAGTATACTGGGACTGGTACAAACACCCTTTGAGGAGGAAAATATCCGAGGGTTTTAGAAAATTCGGTACAATGAATAGCAGATCAACAATTCCTTGGGAGAACTGAAGACTTAAAAGTTGGGGTTCCCTTTAAACGCGAGGACAGGGAGGAAAACATCCCTGGGATTTAGAAAATTCGGGGCAATGAATAGCAGATCAACAATTCCTAAGGAGAACAGAAGACTCACAAGTTGGGGTTCC
>JAHPZR010038415.1:7500-11606 GCA_019787425.1 Platygyra sinensis | reverse complement strand
TATCTATCTATCGATCGATCGATCTATCTATCTAACCTTAGGCAGTAAGGGGTTAAAAAACTATCTCCTTTAACCTTTTCCTGCCTGAGACCCACTTATAGATTTTACTCTGTCTAACGCCAGACGATTTTACTCTGTCTAACGCCAGACGATTTTACTCGTCAAAGGGAGACCCCTTCGGCAGTAAAGGATTAATAACATGGCACTATTCTGACGAGAACAACCACATAAACACAGAAAAGAGTCTGTTTAGAGGTTAACAAAAATGTATTGTCTGTTTTATTTCCAGAATATTATTTGTACAATTTCTGATCAGTCTGTCATAACTCGCCCTACCAGTTGCAGTATCTGGGAGACACTTGTCGAACAATGAAAGCTAATCAGAATCTGCCAATCCATAGCCCCTTCACTGACCCTTGTATGATCAGCATCAAATTTCCCCTCAAAATATCACCAGAATTCAGGCATCCTGATCATGAGAATTTCTTTTTTGACTCATTTCCATCTCTTCCATGCGTTACATGTAACATTTATTAACAGTTGAACCTCCACCTTCCTTTAATCCTACCTCTCTACAATAGGCCAGGGGTTTTTGTCCCATCCGTCCACCAATTCATACACTTTCCTTCTCAAAACCTTAAAGATGATTTCTAGTCCGTACTGCGCGGAGTCTCGGCACTCTAATGTTTGCGAGTCTCACACGATGAAATGCATATCGATGTTACTCGTTACGAACCGCTTACCTTATCTTTGAGGCGCATTTTAAATTCTTTTTCCAACAGTTTCCTTGAGTTTTACAGCTATGAAGGTTTTTCAACAAGTGATATCAGAAAGAATGAAGCATAAAGCTTTGCATCGATAATGGCGGTTGACATGAAACTTTGAATTTACTCCATGTAAGTAGATACGAAATGCTACATTTTGTGACGTCTTAAATGAGACAAAACAAAAATCGTAAACAAACTCTCGAGAGTGCGCAGAACGGACTGGAAATCACCTTTAAAGCAGTCATTCATATTCAACCAAGCTCAGTCACGATATTTTCAGTTGTTTCGGCCACGTACAAAATTACCTTTCAATTGAAGGAAAAGTCAAATTAATAGTTTAATAAGATAGAAAAGCAGCGAAGACATAATAATAAACCATAAAAGTCGACCAAGGATGGTTGAAGACGGAGAAGATTAACGGGGATTGCAAATGACCAACTTAAATAATTTAGGAATAATTCTTCAAGATGCACAAACCGTGATGAAGAACTCCTCTAATGTCTTCATGATGGTCGCTGTGGAAGGGTTAATGGAAGGCTTTCACGGTTCGGCGCATGTCTGCATTATTTATTCACCTGTGCACGCTCTTTGGCACAGGCCCAGTTTTTAATTGTTTATAAACTAATCGTAACCAAGTTAGCTAATTTCGCAAGCAAATAGCCGTTAAAACAGTAAATTCAATGGTACACAGCGCCAGTAAAATCCACTGAAATCTTCTAAGCCATCCGTCAATCTGCCACGACTAACTATAACATGTACTGAACTTCATCTGAGTGGGGATTTTAAAGCGATAACATTGATACGATGCGAACAAATTAGTATTTTGATTTGGAGACATACGCTGAACCCCGAAAACCTCCCTTAAAACGAACTTTCTGTAGTTGGCTGCTATTAACCAACAGTTCAGAAGGAAAGTATTTTCAATAACGCATGGCTCATAACACTGAGTTACATGTAGCTACGAAGAGTATCTGACGAGTGTTAATGAAGTATTAACGTAAAAGATTCATTTAATATACCATATAAAAGTTCCCCAAAACAAAGAAGGATAGCTTGGGCCCAAAACTAAATCGAGGATAGGAACAAAGGAGCTTCTGAAAACTGGGGAGTTCGATATAGAAAACCTAAAATAACTGTTTGGACGACAAACTTATAAAATGCCACTTGCATCAAAAAAAAAAAGTAATAAAAACGGACACTACACTCCGGTGATATTTGGTAAGCTTCAGGCGCATGCAGTCTTGATGTGACTTCCGCCGGAAGTAACATTGTTGTCCCAATTTATAATCATCATCATGTCTCGCCGCGCCAGTAGGCGCATAAGTACCAATAATAGAATCCCATGATTTCCATCCCAAGCATAAGTACATTGATTAAGATTCAGTTTGCCAATGAAGTTTTATCATCCGCTTGATACAGACCCTCTCCTTCCAACTGACGTACACACCAAAAACCCGGGCGGACGCCTTCCTTTGCCCACGTCCAAAACATTCTACCTTCAGTTGGCTTGTTAAAACTTTCCTGATCACATACTTGGAAACGCCAGTCACGCGAGAATTATAAAATTTAGACGTCACGCAAGCCCCTCTGTCAAAGCTCTTCATATGTCACGCCCTCTTGGACACCCTCTTCGCTTTTTGCTCTATTGTGTTTACTACGATGCTTTCTTTTCTTTTCGCCTTCTTCGTCCCGACTTCTTCGCCTATCCTTTCCTTCCTCGCCATCTCTATGCCGTGATTTTCGCTTCTCTTTGTCCTTTCTTTCGCTGTCTTCTCCTTCTTCGCCTTTATCTCTGAGCTTTCGTTGCTTATGTTTACTTTTTGATTTCTCGCCACTCTGTAAACACAGCAAAAACCCTATTTAGAGAGACTTTCCCACATGGTGGAAATCTTGGTGAAAACTTAAGACTACAAGAGTTCCCTAGTCGCTTCTCATGAGACGCTCAATACAGGAAAAGGGAGGTTTAGAGACATAGACTGTACGAGCATTGTTTCAAAACCTCACGCTCTGTAGAGAGGCATAAATAAAGTGGCTTAAAATACCAAAAGATAGTTATACCTTGTGTTCTTTCTTCTTACGGCTTTTGCTTTCTTCATCTGCATAGAAATGGCGACAATCAAAACTCTTAAAAACTCAAAATCAGATTAGACCTGAATACCTTACGGTTTCAATCAGTGAATAAAAATGGTGAATTTTAAGCTCGACAATGAAATGTGAAAAAAGAAATGATCAACATGACACGAGCGTGGGACAAAGAAAAAATCCGAGTCCCCGACAGGAATTGAACCCATGACCTCCCGAACACCTGGCGGACGCTTCATCCGGTGAGCCACGAGAGCTGATGGAGAACAAGGTCATTTACCTGAGTTAATACATTTGGTTTCCAAACACAATTCAGTCTCTCTAGAATTAGAAATCCCAAGAAACTGGAGAACACTCTCATTCGGGTTCGTCAACATTCAAGTTTTTCGCACTTGTTAAGAAAACACAAACTCCTTTGGCTATCAGCCTCGTTGTTATTTATCATGGTCTCAAACAAGACAAGCTATGCGAGGAGAAAGTCAATAGTGATGGTTGTAACGGTTACACCATGGGCATTTCTTTGCACTTACTTGTATCACCTTTGTCGTCTCCATCCAAACTCATGTCTATTAAAGAATTAGACGCTGCAAAGGAACAGGTTCAGAGTAATGTTATTTAAGAGAGATGATGCCACTAAGGTACTAATGCGATAGCAAATTACGATTATTTTCGACCACGCTGATTGGTCGATTAGTCGTTTGACCGAGTTTTCGTGCCCTAGTCTTCGCGGGGTTGGAAAACAATCATACCACAATTACTAGCATTAGGTGTCTACTGCAGGCACACTTTTCACTTAAGATCCAGAAAATGAGTTATACGATTAACTATACAGTGAGTAGCTAACTATTCAAAGCCGTCCCTTTCATGCTCGTATACGATTTGGAGAAAACTGGCGACTGCGTTCAAACAGGCGTAAACGTGACAAAGAAACTGGGGGAGTGGGGTAAGGGAGGAAAAATAAAACCCAAAGACGCGGCCTAAGGATGGAAGGAGTGAGCGTGATGGGGAGTCAAGAGCGATAAAGATTTAGGCTAGAGAACGCTTGTTATATGAAAGTGATATGAATAAATCACGGACTCGGAACCTATACTCGGAAATCATTTCCAGTATAGTATACTGGGACTGGTACAAACACCCTTTGAGGAGGAAAATATCCGAGGGTTTTAGAAAATTCGGTACAATGAATAGCAGATCAACAATTCCTTGGGAGAACTGAAGACTTAAAAGTTGGGGTTCCCTTTAAACGCGAGGACAGGG
>JAHPZR010038415.1:0-2500 GCA_019787425.1 Platygyra sinensis | reverse complement strand
AAAACAATAAAGCTTATTTTGGGGAGTAACTAGCCGCAAAAATTTTTCGATTGGGTTAAATCTTTGATTTTCTATGGCTCGTCAAAGTACGTGAAATTGCCGCCATTTTGGTCCACGACCGAGTTTAACGGAGAATGGGTCGAGGGCCGGATGTGACGTCAGATCGAGAACACGATGATTCTGAGATTCGCATATTTACTTGTTTCTGTGGGAAAGGCTGGAAAAGTTGTTCGAAAAAAATGCTAGCCAGGTGCGCTGTAGTGTG
Organism: Platygyra sinensis; assembly: GCA_019787425.1. Taxonomy (NCBI): domain Eukaryota; kingdom Metazoa; phylum Cnidaria; class Anthozoa; order Scleractinia; family Merulinidae; genus Platygyra; species Platygyra sinensis. The sequence continues at coordinate 2,235 of JAHPZR010038415.1, read as the reverse complement.
ATGTAGCAACACAACAAACTTACAGGAGGTACTCCGCTTTATGTCATACGTTTTATGGAGAGATGTCCTGAAGAGAAGAAACGTACAAAGTGATGGCTCGATTCGTGCAAAGTGATAGCCGTCTAAGAGTTCGGTGATCTGTTCCATAGAGTATTTCACTTTCAAACCAGATGATCTCGCTCGATGCCTGGATTTTCAGAGAGAGGAAGGGATTTTGCTGACTCAGTGACTTAAGCGAGACGAATCTGGAATAACCGTCCATCGATTCATGAAGCCGTTGTTGCATCTGATCTGAGAAACAACAGCAGTCAGTCGGCACAGCCGACAGATAGTTTTGTATTTGCCCACTACTAATCTTAAAACTCCATTTCTGAAGCCATACAGGTTTAATTCCTGGATATTCAGTAACACACTTTAAGGTAACATCAGCACCAATATCTTCAAGAACAAGATCACTCTTCTTTGAGTCTTGACAACCTTCTAACTCACTCTAATATAATAATAACAACAATAACATTCGCTGATGTTTTGAAGGGAAGCGACGCTACAATTTCCACACTCGCAGGAAAAGAACACAAACATTGTGTCATGGGATAATCATTTTGGTCTACGTTGAACGAGTGAAGTTAAAATAATTTGAGAAATTTAACGGACTTGACTTTTATTTATACGAAAGTATGTTAATGCAAGATCGAAGAATGCGCGAATTTAGTAAATATACGCACCACACGCTACAGTCTCTTTGACTTCTACATATCATTGCCTTCGGGTCTGTCCATCAGAGCTCGTTCGAGGTCTTTGTCAGCATCCACCTCATTTTGTCTATCCATTCTTCGTTGGCCAGAGAGTTGTCAGCATATAAATCAGCTCGGCCGTCATTGTTTAACTATTCACTTTGCTTTGTTTACAAGTGCGAGTCATCATTCCCTTCAGCGATATAATAAATTTCGGAGTCTTCTGAGTCAAAGCTCATTTCAGAATCCGACGAAGTAGAAGATATTGTTGATAAAAACAGAAATCTGTCGACTGTGGAGCCCCCAGCGAAAAACTTGTGCGGCAAAAAGGCTTCCACGCTCACACAGAGTAAAAGGCCCGACTGGGACAGCCGAAGCTTTCGTTCTCGAAGTGACGTCACGGCTTTACTCTCCCCAGACTCCTTATGTTCGGTCGTGAACCATACGAAACTCGGTTTCAAGGGGGCACAGAAATTCGAGGATTTAACCAAATCGAAAAATTTTTGCGGCTAATTACTCCACAAAATAAGCTTTATTGTTTTAGCGAAAAAAAATTTTTGGGGTTAGGTGCACTTTAACAATAATATTATTCACCGAAGTGGAGGTAAAATAATATCCACAACTTTCACCGACACTGAGGTGAATAATTGTTTTAGTATATACCACACAAGCTCAATAACTAGCTGCCAAAAGAGTAACTTTATTTGTGATAACGTACCGACAAAAGCCATTCTGTTTTTCTTCGGCTGCTCGGAGGTGAATAGTACTTGGCTAATCACCTCCGAGCTAGCCAATCAGTGCGCACGAAAAGTACTATTCACTTGTGTGGTATATACTAATGTCACATATCAACTTGGCCTTAAAAAGTCTTAAGGAGGCTCGAAAGGGTTTTTAGCTGCACGCGCGCGCGCAATCTACACACGCCATAACTAAGATGCACGCGTCAGCTGAATCAGTATTAAAATCAGCACACCGGAAGTTAATGCTGCGTAAAATCGCGCGAACCGGAAATAAAATCTGCAGAAAACATTTGTTTTTAGCTCGAAAGTTCGCTCGGTGACCTATCTTGATTTTTTGCATACACGCACCATTCACGATGGCACTTCAGATATAAAAGTTTCGGGGAAAATTATCTAGTGGAATTTTCTGTAAGCCATAAAACGCGTTTTCTTTAAATACATTTAATTCTACTAGATAGAATTTTTCCATACTGTCTGAAAAGTTAAAGAATTTAGGGAACTTTCCAACAAAGAGATAAAAATGGTAGGTCACCGAATTAGTTTCTCAGATAATTTACAAAAACTGAAATTTAGAGGACGCTTTTGTGGACCTCGTGCGTTGCCATGGTAACTTATATGACGTCACAAGTACCCTTAAAGTATAGGCCAACAATAGAGTTGCAAGGAGACATATAGTTTGCCCACACCATTAAACATCCTTCTTTGTAATCTTCCATCGTTTCACAAGCAATATAGCAACGAAAAACCCTTTCGAGGCTCCT
>JAHPZR010038414.1:7500-10000 GCA_019787425.1 Platygyra sinensis | reverse complement strand
TACAGCTATGAAGGTTTTTCAACAAGTGATATCAGAAAGAATGAAGCATAAAGCTTTGCATCGATAATGGCGGTTGACATGAAACTTTGAATTTACTCCATGTAAGTAGATACGAAATGCTACATTTTGTGACGTCTTAAATGAGACAAAACAAAAATCGTAAACAAACTCTCGAGAGTGCGCAGAACGGACTGGAAATCACCTTTAAAGCAGTCATTCATATTCAACCAAGCTCAGTCACGATATTTTCAGTTGTTTCGGCCACGTACAAAATTACCTTTCAATTGAAGGAAAAGTCAAATTAATAGTTTAATAAGATAGAAAAGCAGCGAAGACATAATAATAAACCATAAAAGTCGACCAAGGATGGTTGAAGACGGAGAAGATTAACGGGGATTGCAAATGACCAACTTAAATAATTTAGGAATAATTCTTCAAGATGCACAAACCGTGATGAAGAACTCCTCTAATGTCTTCATGATGGTCGCTGTGGAAGGGTTAATGGAAGGCTTTCACGGTTCGGCGCATGTCTGCATTATTTATTCACCTGTGCACGCTCTTTGGCACAGGCCCAGTTTTTAATTGTTTATAAACTAATCGTAACCAAGTTAGCTAATTTCGCAAGCAAATAGCCGTTAAAACAGTAAATTCAATGGTACACAGCGCCAGTAAAATCCACTGAAATCTTCTAAGCCATCCGTCAATCTGCCACGACTAACTATAACATGTACTGAACTTCATCTGAGTGGGGATTTTAAAGCGATAACATTGATACGATGCGAACAAATTAGTATTTTGATTTGGAGACATACGCTGAACCCCGAAAACCTCCCTTAAAACGAACTTTCTGTAGTTGGCTGCTATTAACCAACAGTTCAGAAGGAAAGTATTTTCAATAACGCATGGCTCATAACACTGAGTTACATGTAGCTACGAAGAGTATCTGACGAGTGTTAATGAAGTATTAACGTAAAAGATTCATTTAATATACCATATAAAAGTTCCCCAAAACAAAGAAGGATAGCTTGGGCCCAAAACTAAATCGAGGATAGGAACAAAGGAGCTTCTGAAAACTGGGGAGTTCGATATAGAAAACCTAAAATAACTGTTTGGACGACAAACTTATAAAATGCCACTTGCATCAAAAAAAAAAAGTAATAAAAACGGACACTACACTCCGGTGATATTTGGTAAGCTTCAGGCGCATGCAGTCTTGATGTGACTTCCGCCGGAAGTAACATTGTTGTCCCAATTTATAATCATCATCATGTCTCGCCGCGCCAGTAGGCGCATAAGTACCAATAATAGAATCCCATGATTTCCATCCCAAGCATAAGTACATTGATTAAGATTCAGTTTGCCAATGAAGTTTTATCATCCGCTTGATACAGACCCTCTCCTTCCAACTGACGTACACACCAAAAACCCGGGCGGACGCCTTCCTTTGCCCACGTCCAAAACATTCTACCTTCAGTTGGCTTGTTAAAACTTTCCTGATCACATACTTGGAAACGCCAGTCACGCGAGAATTATAAAATTTAGACGTCACGCAAGCCCCTCTGTCAAAGCTCTTCATATGTCACGCCCTCTTGGACACCCTCTTCGCTTTTTGCTCTATTGTGTTTACTACGATGCTTTCTTTTCTTTTCGCCTTCTTCGTCCCGACTTCTTCGCCTATCCTTTCCTTCCTCGCCATCTCTATGCCGTGATTTTCGCTTCTCTTTGTCCTTTCTTTCGCTGTCTTCTCCTTCTTCGCCTTTATCTCTGAGCTTTCGTTGCTTATGTTTACTTTTTGATTTCTCGCCACTCTGTAAACACAGCAAAAACCCTATTTAGAGAGACTTTCCCACATGGTGGAAATCTTGGTGAAAACTTAAGACTACAAGAGTTCCCTAGTCGCTTCTCATGAGACGCTCAATACAGGAAAAGGGAGGTTTAGAGACATAGACTGTACGAGCATTGTTTCAAAACCTCACGCTCTGTAGAGAGGCATAAATAAAGTGGCTTAAAATACCAAAAGATAGTTATACCTTGTGTTCTTTCTTCTTACGGCTTTTGCTTTCTTCATCTGCATAGAAATGGCGACAATCAAAACTCTTAAAAACTCAAAATCAGATTAGACCTGAATACCTTACGGTTTCAATCAGTGAATAAAAATGGTGAATTTTAAGCTCGACAATGAAATGTGAAAAAAGAAATGATCAACATGACACGAGCGTGGGACAAAGAAAAAATCCGAGTCCCCGACAGGAATTGAACCCATGACCTCCCGAACACCTGGCGGACGCTTCATCCGGTGAGCCACGAGAGCTGATGGAGAACAAGGTCATTTACCTGAGTTAATACATTTGGTTTCCAAACACAATTCAGTCTCTCTAGAATTAGAAATCCCAAGAAACTGGAGAACACTCTCATTCGGGTTCGTCAACATTCAAGTTTTTCGCACTTGTTAAGAAAACACAAACTCCTTTGGCTATCAGCCTCGTTGTTATTATCATGG
>JAHPZR010038414.1:0-2500 GCA_019787425.1 Platygyra sinensis | reverse complement strand
TAAACGCCTGTTTATAATTAATCATGTTGCCATGGCAACGGCACATACGACAGTTTAATTATCAAAAAGTTGAAGTTTGTGTTGTTAACTTGCTTGCTGCCATTTTTGGTGACCAAAGGATCAAGGGTTTTAGAAGCAAAGGTGAATGAAACAGAGGCATCAAAAACTGTGTTCAGCCACCTTAAATGTCAAGGAATACATCAGATTACTCAGCCAATCTCGAGCTGTAGTAAAACCAAAACTGAAACCAAAGTAATTGCTTCATTACTTTCGACACACAATTGAAAACCGTCTATGATAACAACACAACTTGGACACAACATAATTATTAGAACTCTGATGAGATGAGGGGGGGGGGGGGGGTCGCTAAAGTTCAGACAGTGAAGGAGAAATGACCTGCTAAACAGTAAAATGATTGAATAGACGTCCGATGTTAACCCTTTCCTGCCCGAGACCCACTTATAGATTTTACTCTAACGCCTGGCGATTTTACTCGTCAAACTGAGGGAGATCCTTTGGGCAGTAAAGAGTTAAAAAACCTATCTCCCTTAACCCTTTCGTGCCCGAGACCCACTTGTAGATTTAACTCTGTCTAACGCCAGACGATTTCACTCGTCAAAAGGAGAACCCTTGGGCAGTATAGGGTCAAATTAATCTATCGTAGATGACTTTCAACAGTACTAAACTGTTTAGCAGTCTAGGAAAGTGTTCGTTAGAAAGATAAAAGCAACTTCTCCAGTTAAGAACGCATGCTAAGCATTACCCGTGTCTCCATAAAAGAAGAAATCAATTAAACACAAAACAAAACAAGAAAGACATGGAAAAGTGAAATGTGTGTGTTGGTAAACCTATACCTTCTTGACTGGCTTCTTGACCTGTTGCTGAGGGAGTTCTTCGTACTGGTCTCTCTTTACGTGAGCTCAGATCGTTCGTGGAACTTCCATTACGAGATTTAGCTACCAAAATCAAAGACAAAAATAAGCGATGAATGGTGAGAAGAATTGTATCAAATACTCTGACAAACACAATTTGGAAATTTTAGTTCCCCCAAGTTTCGGCTGTAGGGGATAACCTCAAACCTCAATCACAATTGCGAAGATTTTCTCTGAAAAATCGGGTAGTAATAGTACACATTGGCTGTTTCACTTGCTGAGAAGATTGTAAAATCAGGGGAAATGTCAGTGACGCGGCAACTGTTAACTGCAATCACAACACATTTTGACGTCTGTAAGTTGTCAGCAGTACTCTAAGCTCAGCCCTCAAAAAAGCTTCTTACTGTGAATGTTATAAAAAGGGCCACTTCTACTAGCTAACTGTGTTTATAAAAAAGCCATAACCCATTACATTAGAGCTGTGTAATAATGTTCTAACATACGTACCTGCTTTGTCAACATCTGAGGGGGTGGTAGATGAAGAATTCTGTTGACCTTCCCCTTCTCCGACGGTGGCCGCGGTAGCAGCAGCTTTCTTGGCTTCATGATCTCTTCTCCTTTTTTCCAGCAAATTTACGAATCTGTGGGTGAAAACACTAACCTTACAAACCAAGCAGGGGCGGCAGAGAGAAATTTTAAGTTCTGGGAAGGAAAGGGAGGGTTAAAAATCTCCAAGTCTGTTGAGGGACAGTGGACCTTCCAGATTTCCCGGTAGTCCACGGGTGCGCGCGAGTGAGCTGGAAACCCGGTGTCATTTTGGCGGGAAAACAACTTGGTAGCCGCCCTCATTATAATTTTCAATTACAAGTTTAAATGCCATTTGTGACAAAAACAAGTCAGAGCTGTTTTTAATGCTGTTAAGTTTGTGCTCTTAGAATAACTAAAAGGTGCATACCCACTGATCCTCAGTAAACTGTACATTATGTGGCTCACAGGGAGTAAGAACTTTCGCTAATCTTTCTTAGCATTTTCATTCAAAGCTAAACCGAGTATTTGGAAAGCTCATTACTCTTTCACTCCTGTGGGGAAACCACATTTTGTAAAACGGTAAGTATAGACCCAAGGGCCACACAGAGTATACCATTTGAAAGATATTATATGTGGGATACCATACATTGTACTAATAGCCATAGAGGAAGCCTCAGTTTGAATTGAAATGCATCCAAAACGAAAAAAGAAAAAAGAGAACATTAAAAAATATCGCACTCCTAGTACAGTTGAGGTACTGAGACCCCTAAACTATAGCTTAATAAGCAGCTCTCAATGTGAAGGTTATTTAACAATTATTCACCGAAGTGGAGGTAAAATAATATCCACAACTTTCACCGACACTGAGGTGAATAATTGTTTTAGTATATACCACACAAGCTGAATAACTAGCCGCCAAAAGAGTAACTTTATTTGTGATAACGTACTGACAAAAGCCATTCTGTTTTTCTTCGGCTGCTCAGAGGTGAATAGTACTTGGCTAATCACCTCCGAGCTAGCCAATCAGTGCGCGCGAAAATTACTATTCACTTGTGTGGTATATGCTAATGTCACATATCAACTTGGCCTTAAAAAGTCTT
>JAHPZR010038412.1:0-79488 GCA_019787425.1 Platygyra sinensis | reverse complement strand
GACTCTCATTTTCTAATAAGCTTATATATAAGGCTGAACACATGCAAAGCTGTACATTATATTTTCCATTTTAAAGCGATATCTTCAAGTCAATACACACTGTGCACTATTTTTCTCTTTTCGTCACAGAAAATGACATTGGGGGACAGTGTTCTTAATCGCAAATCAAATAGTTTGAAATTAGTACTTCTAGTTTGAGTAAATGTGTTGAAATAATATTGTTTCACCAGATTTAGCTTTGGAAAGATTTAGTAATCATGTAAATGCATGTACTTGTAGCTAATGATTTGTGATAATGTTTGTCAGGTCTGACCATGAAAAGCTAAAAGAGCTTGAAGATGAACAGGAAGAGTTAAATGGCTCTCTTCTTGCCCTCACAAGCCACTTTGCTCAGGTACCTATAATGATAACAACTTACTGAGTTATTTGAATGTATTGCAGGTGCTTAAAAAGGATAAGTTTTAAAAACATTTGGCCACAAATTTTCTGAGTTCTGTGACAAGGGATTTTTTATATTGTCCTGGAAAACTCCTGGAATTACTTTACATTGTCTCAGGCTAGTTGTACATGTATTTATCTGAAGCATCCCATCCAGAAAGAGTGGGAAAGGTGGCCAGATTTTACATTTTACATTTCATTCATGCTTTAGGGCACATCTTCAGGTTGTGATCAATGCTTATGGAATGTTTGAGACTTATTATATTGAGTTCACTATTAGAAACAGTTGCTCTAAGTTCATCAGAAAGCAACTCTACACTGCAAAGTCTTTGTCGTACATGCTATCTATTAAACTTTCTACGTTTATCATACTTGTAACTTGGCACACAGCTATAAAAGCATGAATTATTGGTTCGTGACAATGCCGACAGAATGGTAAAGCTTGTAATTAGCAAAGTTTACTTTGTATATATCATGATGCACATGCCTTTGATCATTTGATTATGGCGTATGTCTATACATTAAATTTTTGTGTGTATACTGAGTTTAATAGCGTGGCTTTGCTAGCTATTTTATAATTTGTTTTCTAGGTGCAATTCCGATTGAAGCAAGTTGTAGCTGCACCTGAAGAGACTAGAGAGGTGGGTCAAACTTATGTTCATACTTTTCCTTTCTAGTTCATATGTGGAAAGACTAACACAATTTTTGCAACTTCTATGTGAAAGTTGTTGCACCAATTCTTGCTGGCAATTCCTCTAAACTTGTCAGCTCTTTGAAAAAGGAACCACATTGTTATATCAAGAATAGTCTCCATTTGGCACGAAAATATGCTCGAATATTTCTCTATGGACATTTTCTATTCCGGCAAGTGAACAGTTTTCCGAGTTCATAGCTTAAGGAAAACTGTGAGCTTTAAGGAACAAAATGTCCAAGGACAAATCTCTGAACATATTGTCGTGCCAATTGGTGGCTATGGGAGGCGCGGTGGCCTCATGGTTAGCGTGCTCGACTCTGGAGCGAGCGCTCCTGGTTTGAGCCCTGGCTGGGGACATTGTGTTGTGTTCTTAGGCAAGACACTTTACTCTCACAGTGCCTCTCTCCACCCAGGTGTATAAATGGGTACCGATGAATTTAATGCTGGGGGTAACCCTGCGTTGGACTAGCATCCCATCTAGGGGGGGAGCAGAAATACTCCTAGTCGCTTCATGCTACAGAAACCGGGATAAGCTCCGGCCTGATGGGCCACTTGGCCCGAATGCAGACTTTACCTATTGGTGGCTATTGTGTTTCATATCCTTCAAATCTTTTTTGCAACACATGTGGTTTTGAAAAGGAAGGAATATCCTTGGATATTTCCCTGTTTTAGCTGTCACAGTGGAATAGTTACATGTATTTGGTCACATGACGTGTTGAGACCAATCATGTGAGCAAAAATATTTGATGGATTATAAATTCTGATAATTATACCAGGGTTGTACATGTATACCCATTGAACTTTCCAGCTAGCATTGTCTAGTTGTCTAGAGGTACATTGTAAGTGGTGCCTGCTTTTACCCTTTTATTTGTTAAGTTTTGTAGAATGACCCAGTGATTATTTTATTAAGGCCTTCTTGCGATTTCCCTTTGGTATTAAACCACTTCTTTGTCATCATCTAGATGTAGCTTCAGGATTACATGGTATTGTTTTATGTTACTTTGTAGCGGTTGCTAATGGAACTTGAAGAGTTTGCTTTCCAAGGATGCCCCGATGTTCGTGGTCCACAAAAGAAGCAAAGTTCAGAAAAGGCATTGAATACCGATGGTGAAGATAAAAATGTGAGTTCCATGAAACATATTCAATGATAGACCCATCTTTGATAGCTTGCAAATGTGGAGTCAAAGTGACAATCCTGTGCTTAATTCATTTAGGCTAAAGTCAAAGCATGCATACATGTGCTTCCTTGGAATTTATCAGTTAAAATTTTTTTGGTAATGCCAGTAAACATTAAGTAGTCAACTACCCTGCAATAAAGCTCAGCGATTTTGCACTGAATTAGTTGTCTTTGCTAACCAGACTAAAATAATGCTGAGGATTAAGTACATGTATGTCCACAGGAGCAGTTACCTGAACACTAAGGACTTAGTGCTAATTACGTAAGGAACTGGAGTTACCGATAAGATCAAGGTGGAAGCCTACAGCATGTGGGCTTCTAATCTTGGAAGAACTTTTAAGTTAACAGTATTTACAAGCTTAATAGTACATGTAAGTCAAATGTGGTGGGGCCTTGTATACAGGCAGTATTCATACAGTCCAGCCAAACTTGCAGGAGAATGTTTATTGCCACTGTGTCTTCTTTTGTTTAAATAATTAAAAATTTGTTTATTTCTAATCAGAACTTACAGGAAAATGAGAGTCGCCTTGAGTCTAAAATTATTAAAATTTAGTGCCTCTTCTGTTAAAAAGCGACACAACAACAAAACATGGGTTGAGCGTCATAATGAAGGACAAAATACATTTGTAAAAGTGGTACATTGACTGTGAACAAAACTAACCTTGAAACATGTTAAAAAGACTATTATTACAAAAAATAAAACAGCTACCAAGATGCGATGTTTACGTGTTATAATCAAGATGGTAAAAACAGCCTTAAAAATATGTTAGATTCACTTGAAATACATTGCAGTATAATTCCTAAACTTCTACAACATTTCTAAAACGTTTGCCACAAAGCTGTAAGAGATTTATGGTCATGAACGCAGTTTACATGTATACAACAAAAAAAAGAATTGATCAGAAGATATTCTGTCATTTGATCACAAAGGAAATCTAACAGTTGGATACATACAGTGTAAATCCTAAACCCAAAAAATATTTCTATACAACTGACTGCACGCTGAATAGAGGCTGAAACAATACCTGGGGCTCACTGTAACTCAACAAGGACTACACAAACATGTCCTATATCCTTCCTTGACAGCAAAATTTTAATTCATTTTCTGTTTCTAGGAGATTTAATCTGTCTTCTTTTCAATGCATTTGAATATCTGCCACAGAATAATTTATATTTCCTACTTGTCTTTATTCTCAGTCAGATTTGCACATTCTTTGGGATAACAACCATCACCATGGAGATTGTCTGTAAAATTGCTAAGAACTGCACTACTCATTAAAGTATATTTCACACAATTGTTTGCCTTAGTTATAATTTCAGCCCACGCTATTCAATTCTTATTGTATATCAGTTCATGCATCACTAGCTTTTAGTTTCAGCCCATTATACATGATACTAAGCATACAGTACATGTAAATATACATGTGCTACACAAATTTGTAAACTAATACACGTGGCACTTCCAAGACTAGCACCAGACCTAGTAACTCTATTCCTTCTCATCAAAATTCAGAATAATATCAGTATCATTCATGAAATCCTGATACAAAATGCTGTACTTATACTTAACAAGCAAATACATTTTCTTATATCATAATGATACACATACAAAGGGTATCTGTTTAGGATAAAATTTTTTAACCCAGTGTATCTTAAAGCCACAGTCAAATATTTTCTCCACGTAACCTCTTACATGTACTTGCACTAATTTTGAACAGAGAATTTACCACACTTGGGGGACAACAGGTTTTGAAAGAATTATTTAATACCATTTTTGGCACCAAACCAAAAGCTTGGAGACACAAAACGTTCATATTTTCCCTTTTGTTAATCTGATATGTTTTTGTGATTATAAATCCCTTTTCTTGAAAAATAAATGCTGTCTCCAATAAGAAACATTGTCCCACTTCAATGCTTTTTTAACATCAGGCCGAATGGTACACAAACTTCCCGCGGTTTCAAGGTGCACAACCAGATCACGTGCAAGTCCAAAGTTTACGTTGTTGTTTCCCTAGGGGGTTAGGGAGTTTTATTTGTCCTAGGGAGTTAGTGAGTTTTAATCGCCCTAGGGACTTAGTGAGTGTTGTTTGCCCTAGGGAGTTACTGAGTTTTGTTTGCCCTGGGGCGTTAGTGAGTTTTTTTTTCACCCTAGGGAGTTAGTGAGTTTTGTTCGCCCTAAGGGAGTTACTGAGTTTTGTTTGCCTTAGGGCGTTAGTGAGTTTTGTTCGCCCTAGGGAGTTAATGAGTTGTTACAAAGCTAACCCAGAATTTCACTTTGATGAAAATGCCGAGACAGAGCGTCATGCCGAACTACAGAATACATGGCTGAAAGATTTGCTAAGCCCGTTCCCCTATTCAGCATGGTTTATACAAATGATTGACTACAGTAGAATATCGAGGTCATCTTGGACTTCTGCACGCTGTTAAATTGGAACTGCAGTTGCACCATCTCAGAGCAAGCACATTACCATATTGTGCTTCCATTATTTTTGTATCGGCCAAATATACTGTAGTAAGGCTGGTAGAGTGCTACAAATCAGCTCTATATCAAGAGTAATATTCCACTTTTGATCCATCCATAATTTGGTTGTATTAAAACTGCCAAAGTCTGGGGAAATTTACAGCTCACTTGAGATCGGGAGCAAGTTACTCAATATTTGACACACTTTCAGATTTCAGTTTTCAGATTTCAACAAATAAATCTATTGAAGACACTGTAAACATTACAAAAAAAAACTAAATTTTACAAACGCTTTTTTACATTGGAATTTATGGAGCTTTCACCCACATAAATTAATTCAAACCTATTTTGCAACAAGTTTGCCTGATATTTTTTTCGTTCCAGGTTGATGTACTTTCCACACACCTGCATTTGTTTACAATCAGGCACGAAATTCGAGCAGAATTGACGCAGAAATGGCAGCGTTGTTGCTTCGCATAGGTCATTTTTTTTTCAGCTGTACAGCTAAAATTAAATATTTTGGAAATAGATTCATAGAACATAAGAGTAAACACACCATTGCAGCATGCTAAAATCCTTAGCTGGTTTTGAGAAACCCTTCTAGCAAACTGAATCCAGTACTAAGTGCAAGATTTTAAAAAGATTTCTCCGACAGGTTCATAAAAATAGAATCACGTTTTAGTGTAATACAAAGGTATATTTATATGGCAATCTATATGGCGAATTTATATGGCAATATATTTTTTTGTAAGAAAAATGATTAACAGTACGCTTTCATTACTAATCGTATCTATAACAAAATTCTCAAACGTGATTGGTTCTCCGCGCGCCTATTTGTCACGTAATCGGCGCGCGATCACGTGGGTGTCCAATTACAGCTGTCCGATTTGAACTTTTTGTAATCGGACACCTGTAATTGGATACCCACGTGATTTTCACGCCAATTACACGCGCTTTGATGGCTTCCTTAGCAATGTTTTCTACAGTTTTCAAAACTTAGGAAAAGCGCTACAGACGTTTTCGCTCAAAAGTTCTCAGAAGACATTTCCCCCCCGAAATTTGTTATAGATACGATTAATTAGTAATTGGACCTCGTGTCGTACAATTCAGGGAGTAATCGTGCTCGTAATTTCAAATCGGCCTCGCGCTTTGCGCTCGTCCGATTTTGAAATTAGTCGCTCGATTACTCCCTGAATTGTACTCCACTCGGTCCAATTACTATTACATATACTGAAAATAAATTTCAGCTACTTGGGCCCACTTGCGTGGTGGTTTTTCCACCCAACATGTTTTAATAGCTGTCACTTCTGTGTAAGGCAAGAAACTGTTTCAGTCGACTTTGTAGTCAAGAAATCAAACAGAGGATTTCAAAACAACCACACAAAAGAATAAAATCTCCAACCAGTTGAAAGCTATGCCAAACGATAGTAAATTCATTCCTTTCATGCAGTTATAACTCTTCAAGTTCAGCTAAGTTCAGGACGACGTGAAACTACTCCTTTTGACGTTGTCGATGACAGCGCTACGACGAAATTGTTAGGTCGTGCTTGTGCAATTTTGCTCGCCCTAGGGTGTTAGTGAGTTTTGTTCGCCCTGGGGAGTTAGTGAGTTTTGTTTGCCCTTAGGAGTTAGTGAGTTTTGTTTGCCCTGGGGCATTGGTGAGTTTTGTTTGCCCCAGGAAGTTAGTGGGTTTTGTTCACCTACGGAGTTAGTGAGTTTTGAGCCACCGCACAGGACACGTTCTCCTCTGATCAGAAAAAGAATTTGAGTCGGGAGGTATTTCACAAATTTATTTCTTTCACTGTTTCCTCATTCCCACCTAACCTCTCTCCAGTTCTCTTTCCTTTTATAATTTAATTACACAGACAAACATTTTGTACAAGGAAGAACAATTTTCTTGAAACTACTGTCAAGGAAGGTCATTTCATACCATTCTAGTGGCCAAGAGTGCGCGCTATGTCCGGGGTTGAAATCTGAGATATTAGGAACAAAATAATTATCACCTTTGAATAAATGCGGATGTTGAATTATTTGTCTCGCATGCATAACAGCCCAGGAATTAAGGAGAAGGGGAGCTCCTTCTCGAAGCAATTCCGCGGAGAATGTGACTATTTTGCTCATGTAGCATGGGTCAATTTGATTAAAACCCGATTTTTCTCGCATTATGTTCGGACATAAATTATTCAGAAAGGACAAGATATCTACAGGCGGCGCTAAGAAACTTTGCGCCAAAAAAAGCGATATTAACTCTTCAATTTTTTTCCCACAAGGTATTTCTGAGGGAAGGCTCTTTCATTCACGATTGGAGCGTTTCGCTTTAGAGTTTAGTCCAAAACAAAGGATCGCACAATTTTTGAAGTTCTTTCAATGAAACACGCTGGGCGCGAAATGAACGGGACGTGTGGTACTTCTTATACTAACGAACAAGTTGCCCATAATAAAACCGAAAAGTAACAATTTTTTATCGTTGAACCTTTTTACAATAAAAAGAACATAATAATGATAGTAATAATAATAATAATGTGACGAACAATCAGGAATGAACGCGAGTGATGTACATGAAAATTATTAGAAAAGCAAAACGCAAAATGAACTGATGATCGTGAAGCAAATATTATAACCACTGCAATTTGGAAACTGAAATCTTCCTAGAAGGCGAAATAACATTAAAATCGCTTTAGACACAGTTGATTACGAAATAAGACTTACTTTCGTGTATAGTCAGTGCTTTTTGCCCCATTTTCTGCGGTATTATCCACTGCAGCCCCCAAGGGCGGCCATCTTTCTTCTAAAGGACGCGAACTGTAAAAGGTCGAATCGTCGTATTCAAAATCTGCCATTTTGTTTCTAGGCTTTGCAGCTCGGCCTCATTGTAGAATGGCCACGTTTGGAGACTAGGATTCCCTCTTTTCGTTTGCCTGAACCAGAAAAATCAGCGATAAACCAAAGATCAACGGGCAGGAACAACGGAAACAAGCAATCAAATTGTTGACGTGCATTGACGCGCATCGAGTCCCTGCGTAGGTGACGAGCTAGAGTAGGGTGAGTTTGTTTTAGCCCACACAGGGGTAGAGCGGGGTGATCATTCTAACTACAAAAAAGAAGCAATTTTACGGCTTTTTGTTCTG
Organism: Platygyra sinensis; assembly: GCA_019787425.1. Taxonomy (NCBI): domain Eukaryota; kingdom Metazoa; phylum Cnidaria; class Anthozoa; order Scleractinia; family Merulinidae; genus Platygyra; species Platygyra sinensis. Next base: position 71,590 of record JAHPZR010038412.1, on the reverse strand, counting down.
TTTAGAACAACGAGAAGAGAGACTTGAAAAAAGCCCCTAAGACAGCCATTGGAAATACACGATATGTACTGTCGATATATAACTGTAGATATTTTATCTATCACTATCAGAAGGCTCCTGTCACTATATAGTTTTTAGTTTCTTAATTTTCTATCTATCTATTTTTTCTATCTATCTATCTACAGGAGCCCATCACCTGTCCCTCCCCATTTCTTTTCGCGAAGCAACAAGTGTAATTCCTTTAAAAGCCTTAGTCAAAAAGCTTTTCATGGATTAGCAATTTTTTTTAATTTTCCCCTTGTTATAATATTTACATGTAATATTTATTACTACCATAATTTACTGTTGTATCGTTATTTTCATTTTAGTTCCATTGATGATCTGATTTGATATGGTTTTTTTTTTTTACTCTTTTGTATTTCATCCTCCGGCGTCTATTTTTGTATGCCATTAATTGTAACAAATAAATGAATAAATAAATGAATGAATGAATGAATGAATGAATGAATGAATGAATGAATGAATAGATAGATAGATAGATAGATAGATAGATAGATAGATAGATAGATAGATAAATAAATGAACGCATGAATGAATGAATGAATGAATGAATGAATGAACGAATCAATCAATAAATAAATAAATATGTAGAGGCAGTTGAACTGTCGAAAAAAAAAGTCTTTAAAATACTCCTTGGTGATAAGAAGTCTTTTAATTTTCTTTAAATTTAAATCATCTATTTTATCATTAATGATCTGCTATTGCATCTGGGCATCGAGGCTACAAGTTCTCACCACGTAATGAGTAAGAACTTTCTGGAGTACTGGAGTGGGACGGAGAACGGGGAAGAGGGACTTTATTAGAGACTTCAGTGAAACGAGTATCGCATAATTTGGAAAAGCGGGAAAGACAACTTCCTAAAACTCTTTCCGGTATTGAAAATGGAGGGAAATCAGGCCGGACGATATGTAGCTGGGCCTTAGGAAGCCTTCGGCGAATGAGTTTGTGCGGCAGATTTGCATTGGTTTCCCCGGTCGGTTTCGCGGGAAAACAAATGTACAGCTGCAATAAGATTCAGTGAAAATACTTTAAAAGTATCCGTGACAGCTCCCAGTACTGATTATAAACTAAATGATTTTTCCACCGGAGAACTGGGCACAAGATAAGCTACTGGTTTAGCTACAGTTTGGTGCTTATTGCTTTCAAATTTCGATCCCGCGAATATGAGGCCGAACGAGTTTTGACGGCGTGAGCAGTGTCGTCAAGGCTTTCGACATTACTGAATTTGAAACATACTTGTCAAACATTAGCCAATTGGAAACCACTTCGAACGTGTATCCTTCATTCTGATTGGCTGAGAGGCTTGCAAAGCGTCAGCAAGAAAACCTTTTGCGAAGATTCGCGGCCAAGGAGTTTGTTCTACATCTTTTGTGGGCTTTCAGCAACGAAACTTGTAAAGAGGTTTGTACAGTTTATTTTGTTAAGTTTTCATTCTTGAGTGTAAGAATATAAAGAGTTTCGACCACAAAGACTCCAATTAGGATTTTACCTTTTCCTTTAGAGGTAGTTTTCACGTTTTCGTAAAGAAACTGGCCATTAAATTAGGAAGAATTCCTACTTCTAGAATGAAATATGTGAAACGAAGAAAGGGGGATTGAAATGCGGTTTAAGTTCAATATAAGAAAATGTTTACCTTAGAAGTTCTGTAAGTAATACTATCCTCTAAAAGGCTAGTTTTCCGAGTGACAGGAAACTTGTAAACCAATCTGTTTTGCACCTTTTTAAGCTCTTGTCCATATTGGAAATCGTTACTTTGTCTCGCAGGTAGTGACGACGGACATTTAGAACGAAACTGCTCTCCAGCTGAAATGGACATAGCCAACGGTCTACACTTCACTCCAGTCAAGGGCAAACCACTCAGTCCATTTATTTCCAAGCTAAAACTGCTCGTCAGCGAAGAAAAATACCGAAAAGCCATCCGTTGGTCAGAAAGTGGCGGCGCTATTCTCATTTCTGACGGCGAAGCTTTCAAACGTCAAGTTCTAGACGAAAGCGCAGAAATGTTTAAAACCAGGAACTTCACAAGCTTCGTTAGGCAACTTAACCTGTATGGCTTCCGAAAGGTTCCCGTGAACGGAAAGGGCGACCCTTCAAAAAACATGGAATTTGAGCACGTCCATTTTAAACGTGATAAGCCAGAACTTATGCATTTGGTTAAACGAACCTGCCCCTCCAGGAAAAATAAGCGAGCCACCAAGGGAACACTTACCACTTTCAAAAGAGGAAGCCCTTCTCAAGGCCCGGAGCCGCGGTATAGAAAATTCAAATCAGCTGAAGATGGCGAGGAAAGCGTGAATTCAGGAAACCTGGGAAGAAACGACAGCAGTTTTTACAGCGAGAGCCCAAATTCATCACCGCACAGAGACACACAAGATGAAAAACTCTCGGCCGAATTCAGCCACTCCAGCCAATCTCCGTTTGAGGCAGCACAGGCCAATATGACCAACTCCCTACAAGAATATTACTATCAAAGATTTCAGGAAGAACAGATTGCCGTTCAGCTTCTGCTAAATTTGCGTTACTCATCGTCCTCGCCGCAAAGGTGTGAAAATTTCCAGCCACAGCAAGCAGCTTACGATCCCTCATGCACCGGGTATCATTCTATGTACATGTACCCATCTCTGCCATTTTACAGCCAGTACAACTCCATGTACTGATTAAAAAACTACTTTGGAACTCGAAGTTACTTTCAGAATCACGATTTCAAACAAAGGTTCCTGAACTGTGCTAATAATTTTTATCGTTTATAGTTTAAACGAACTTTTTAGTGAGCACACACTGTTGCTGCCAGTTGCTTCGAATCGGATGAATTTTATTTAATTTTTATTTGTACGGCAAATATCATCATATGCTTAAGATTTTCGTTTCTAATTTATTTTTTAGCTTTCTTTAATGTACAGGCAAGTAAAGAAGAGAGACTGAGGAGAAAAACATGCAAAAAATGTTATTTTAATTTTTTTTAAACAAATCAAAATTTGGAATGCCAGATTTATTATTTTTTTTTGTTTAGAGGAATCAGTTCCTGGTATTTCAGTTTTTTGGTGGGATTGTCAATTTCTGAGAACCCACTAAAAACAAAATTTAAAACTAATTGTTAATTGTACGCAATTATACACGAATTGAGAATATTATTGAAATTATTTATTATCACTTCATGTAGTGTAATTTATTTATATTTCACAAAATTAATTGAGCATTAGTTTTAATACTATTTTTTTCAGAGCAGGAAGACATATTGTATCAAACACAACGAAGCCTTAAATTATTTTCAGACTTCTTATTATAAATCATTTTATCAACAACAGTTTGAATTGAAGTCAATTATATTTTGCAACTTTACTTTGTGATCTAGGTTGTATTTAAACATCAGGGTTTATTGCAAGAAATAGAAAATAAGATTTGACTGATTAGACGAGCTATTTATTGAATGTATCTGAAGATGTAAACGAAGGCAATGAGATGTGTATATTGGATTGCATTAAAATACAACTTACCCTACATATGGAGGAATTAGTCAAACCCCACTTACCAGAGGGTGTTTAGAGCAACTAGACGCACACAGCGGTCAAACGTGTGGCGCGTGCGCAGTTCCAGCCAAAACTTTCGCTTAATTTCGAAAATTTTCGCTTTCAAGCCCAAAGTTAAGACAGTCGCTGAAAAGTTAAGCTTTATACTTCGCATATGACCAGGGAATTTACCAATGGACATCCTCAGAGACTCCCAGCTTGTAATTTTCTCTCACAGTACTATTTTTATAACATTTTCCTACAGAAGTCTTGCAGGTTTTCTCTTCAAACTCTTGCAAAGTTCGAGGCGACGAAGACCGGAAGTGGCTTTGGATTTGTGCGTTTGACCGCTGTGTGAACTAGACGAACACTAGTTTAAGAGCCTGCATCCATGCTGGTCAGCGGAGACCAATAGCACAGAGGGGGTCAGGGGGAGGGATGGGGTGAAAGAAGACAAATCTGCGCTCAAGATCTCGGACGGTAGGTGTGGTTCGGTTTTAGTTCATCGGTTTTAGGTCTTCGGTTTGAAGTCTTCGGTTTCTGGTCGTCGGTCTTTGTTTATGTTTTGTGGACACCCCGTGTCGTAAATAGTGCACAAGCTCGTAACCTCCCGATCACATTACATCATCAAGTTGAAGTCATTTATAAGCCCTTTGCAGGATCGGGTCGCATGGTACAAAATCTCATATCCCGAGACACAAGTTGCACAGCGAAAAGGCCCCGTTTACACCGGTCCGGACAAATTTTTGTACGGACAAAAACTTGCACGGTTCCACCTTGCGTTTACAAGTGACCGGAGGAGATCAAGTACTGTCAGATATCGCCTGACAAGCAAAATTGAAAATTGTAATACTGACGTTGTATAGAGAGTCTTAACGCACCGACGTTTCGGCAATGCTGCCTCTTCAGGGTATTTAAGGAGGCTCGAAAGGGTTTTTCGTTGCTATATTGTTTGTGAAGCGATGGAAGATTACAAAGAAGGATGTTTAATGGTGTGGGCAAACTATATGTCTCCTTGCAACTCTATTGTTGGGCTATACTTTAAGGGTACTTGTGACGTCATATCAGTTACCATGGCAATGCACAAGGTCCACAAAAGCGTTCTCTAAATTTCAGTTTTTGTAAATTATCTTTGAAACTAATTCGGTGACCTACCATTTTTATTTCTTTGTTGAAAAGAGTCCTAAATTCTTTAACTTTTCAGACAGTATGGAAAAAATTTATCTAGTAGAATTAAATATATTTAAAGAAAACGCGTTTTATGGTTTACAGAAAATTCCACTAGATAATTTTCCCCGAAACTTTTATATCTCAAGTGCCATCGTGAATGGTGCGTGCATGCAAAAAATCAAGATAGGTCACCGAGCAAACTTTCGAGCTAAAAACAAATGTTTTCCGCAGCTTTTATTTCCGGTTCGCGCGATTTTACGCAGCGTTAACTTCCGGTGTGCGACCGGTGTGCTGAGTTTAATACTGATTCAGCTGACGCGTGCATCTTAGTTATGGCGTGTATAGATTGCGCGCGCGCGTGCAGCTAAAAACCCTTTCGAGCCTCCTTAAGGACGGTGCCTACTTTTGTTAGTGCGCACACATTCTGCGCATCACGCAAGCCATGGTTTAAGCGCGCGCGCAGGATTTGACATTGACGCAATCAACTACGCCACCAAGTGCACGACTAAAATTAAAGCAAAATTTTCCTACTGTGACCAAATCAATTTTAATGAACCTGTACTGAAACCAGGAACACCAGAATAGCAGCATATCGCTAAGCAATAAATGTTAACGTAACCTAGATTTATCTTTCGAAAATTACACTGAAATCCAACATTAAACGTGCACCTGCAGATGGCGTAGTGCGCGTGCAAAAATGCAAATGTCTTACTTACTGGGGAGGTGACAGGAAAAAAATGTAACGAGCACCGTAATAGTTTTCAAAAAAGATCAATAACTAAAATAAACGCGTGGTTACCCCTATATTTTATGTTACGAAATGGAAGTGGCAAGCCTATTAAACATGTGATTAGTTTCTCGTTGTGAGCAAAAGTTATTTAGACTGTATTTTAGCTGAACCAGAGGAAGGCTGTCAGAGACACTAAAAGCGCTTTTGCGACGATTTTGTTAATAAAAACGTACCAAAAATGATTTTAATGTTACCATTTGCCATGTAGTTTAAAGATCTTTTAAAATGTGTTTGCCTTTCTGTATGTAAAGGCGAATTCTAAGGAAATCTGCAAGGAAATATCCTTTGCCTCTTTTTTCAGAAAAATGCTGATGTCAGCATTTTTGTTGAAATTCAAGGCTAATTATCTCGAAAAAATGCGTGGCTACCCCTATATTTGTTTGTGGATTTCAATAGCCCTTGCAAAGATCTACTTTTTCCGCGTGGCCCTAACCTGGCGCAAAAACCTTTGTATTAAGTAGGCGCCGTCCTTAAGGTCATTCCCCAGTATTGCATTGCGCATCCCTACTGCGCATAATTTTACACGTGATTAGTGCGCGCGCATTAGAAAATGGCGGCTTTTTTCTTTACGGCTGGACCTCGCCAAAGAAGTAAATCGTCATTTTCTCGAAAACGACTACGGTGACCTATCATTTTTTTCTATTGTTTTGAATTGAGTAGTAAATTTCTCTATGTAAAGTAAATATGGGCCAATTCTCAGTGTTGAGTAAAACACAATCGTCAGAAACGTGAATTTAGCAAGCAATCGTGACTATAATCATGGTGCTATATTATAAGGATTTATATGGAAATAACAAGGTGCTGCTGCTCATAAACGAACATGGGGACCCGTCATTTTCAGTTCAAAATTGAAGTTTCTATAATATAAACAATCAATTGGCAAAGTTTGAGAAAAATCTCAGTGTAGGTTCTATTTCAGTGGAATGACCTTAATCTTGTACCGGCTGAAGAAGGCAGCATTGCCGAAACGTCGGTGCGTTAAGACTCTCTATACAGCGTCAGTATTACAATTTTGCAATGACCAACTAAGCTGCGCAGGCCTTCCATCTTTAACATCGCCTGACAAGCCCCGATTCTTTGTCGCAGACTTGTCTGAATTCACCGCACATTAGCTGACAAGTGAAGATTTTTTGTTGGCCGAAAAAAATCGTTTAGTGTGCGGCGGCCTTAAGGCTTGTTCTCACTAACGCATAATTACATAACAATGAATGGAAGAACAAAGTTAGACATTTGGTGACAATTCATGAGTTGTCGTATAAATTTAAGTGTCAATGAACGAGAGCAGGTTAGCTTTCAGGTCTTCGGCTCTCCACTCATATGTTTTGTAACACTTATTTGCCCTCACTGACGTCATGTGTAAACGCTGAGCTCGCATAGTTAAAACCAAAGCAGAAATTTGAACAAAAACGAGAGCGTTGGATCATTAATAAAAGTTCGATTAAACGTTACTTGTTTGGATGAGAAACTAGGCATTTCTAGATATTAAAGTTTCTGTCGATGGCAACGGTTTATGCGCCAGTGTGCACTACAAACCAACAGATTCTCATAGTTATTTGTTGTATTCATCTTCGCATCCATCACATGTCAAGAATTCCATTCCTTACTCTCAGTTTCTTAGACTTCGTCGCCTTTGTAGTGAGGACTCTGATATTTCCTTAAAATCAGAGGAAATGTGCGAGTTTTTCGACAAACATGCATGCTATCCTGCATCTGTTGTTCAAGCAGGCCATCATCGCGCCCAACAAATTGATCGGTAGTCCGCACTACAAACGTCTCTGAAGGAGAATAGTAATAGAATTCCATTCATTCTCACATTCACCCTCACAACCACGCAGTAAAATCCATAATTTAAGAAACTTTAAACTACTTCAAAATGATCCCGATACTGGTAGAATCTTTCGCAACCGCCGTTAATTTCATTTAAACGCGACAAAAACGTAGGTAACTTTTTAGTCAGAAGTGCATTCCAAACGAGTGAACAACTCGGTACTTTTAAATGTGCACGCGCACGATGCAAAACATGTCAGTCCTTTCATTTGCAACGTTGAGATATTGTTGGGACCGAAGCGATCCATTAAGATCATTTTACCTGTACCTCAGCTAATGTCATCTACTGTATAACTTGCACTCTTTGCAAAATGTTATATATCGGCGAAACAGGTAGACGACTGAGGCGACCTATTCCGAGAACATCTTCGCGACGTAGAGAAAGACGACAAAAACGCATCTAAGCCAGTCGCTAGATACTTTAATCTGCCGAATCATTCCACGCAACATATGGCAGTCTGCGGCCTCTCCCTACATCAAGGAAGCACAGAAAGCCGCAAAACTCTAGAACAAAAATTTATTTTTCAAATCGGCACTCTTAATCCTCACGGTATCAACGAACGCTTTTCATTCAACTAATTTATTCTGTTGTTTTTCACGTTGTCAGGCACCAACCAATAGCGTAGCTCCATATCTCTGTATATGAACTACACACAACCCACAATTCCTCGATTCGCTTGATCCGACGAAGGGCTAACGCTCGAAACGTCAGCTTACGAAACTCTCTACTGTGGCCAATTCACATTATCAACTTAGTTGATAAAACCAAATTATCTAAGTAGATATGGATAGAAAGGCTACAAAATTTTACATGAAAAAGGCTGCCAAAATATAGGAAATGTTTTTTTACCATAACAGTTGAATGTTGGCACGCGAAAACCAGCCTATTTCATCACAAAAATTAGAGGAAAATTTATTGGCTTCTGTTTTGTTACATTTAATAATAATAATAATAATAATAATAATAATAATAATAATAATAATAATAATAATAATAATAATAATAATAATAATAACAATTATAGTAATAATAGTACACACAATGAAAAAACGAAATTAAGAACTCTAAAGCAAGTAGTATGCTTATAGAAATACAAATACTAATACTAATACTAATTCTAATAATAGCAATAATAGTTATTTAAAAAATTCTCGTTTCCTAAAAACATGTTTATGATTGGATTTATGAAAACGGTGCTAACTATTCCGACCCCCGTTACCCTAGCCTGCTCGCAGGCGGTTGAATGGTCGAGAAAACCGGAATTCGTAATGAGGTCGCCATCTTGGATTCGCGCGGCTAGGTCTGGGCCGGGTTTAGGGCCCCCCTCCCCTCGCTCGCTTTGTCAACCAATTAAAATTCACAGGTTGAAATTAAGATAGAAAAAACTTAAGAAATTAAAAATAAGATACTTAATTTGGATTTCTACTATGCCCGAAAATTGGTGTGACTTATAGGCAAGGGAAAATTATCTAGTATGGAAAGAAAGTAATAAAACTCCATCACTGAAATATAGTAGTTCAGCGGGCTAACTTCTGAATAAACTAATCATACTTCATCACTGAAAAATAGTTCGATTCAGCTGGTTTGCTTTCGAGGGAACGAAAGATAGATTTTACTAATGAAAGGAAACCCAACTGACTCGATAACGAACTATTTGTTCTCTTAATGAAAGTAGTGGAACAGCGTTACACACGTGACAGGTGCACAAAGAATCGGCAATGTACAAAGTAGCATATTTAAATTCCTGGTCGTCAACTGAAAATAGGTTACTGTTGTTTTTTTTTTTCAGAATTTTTCAAATAACAAAGAAATGACTGTGCAACGGCGAAATTTTCTCATAACAATAAAAGCATTCAAGAATAACATAATTGAGTCTGACTGTACATTGAAACCTGCTCTCAGCTCATAATAAAAAAAACATTTCATAAATGAAGCAGTCAAACATGTTCCTGCACTTTCTTAAGATGGTAAAATTCTTGTAAAGAGATCCTTGAGGACATAAAAAATGTTTCAAACTAAAATGTTTTAAAGTGGAGGAAGAAGCAGTCTTGTGCTCGTCTACGCATTTATGCAAATGCCACCACGTGTAATGAACATAATAACTTGGTTTTATCAACTGGGTTGATAATGTGTATCGGCCACCGTAAAGAGATTCCCAAGCTGACGTTTCGAGCGTCAGCCCTTGGCGTTCGCGTTTACCCCTCAGTCCGACGAAGGGCTGACGCTCGAAACGTCCGCTTTCGAATCTCTTTACGGTTCCAATTCGCATTATCAACCCAACTGATAAAGCCAAATTATCCTGTAATACACCCCACCGACGTGGCACCACAGTTTCTTTTGAACTGAACTTACCCCTTTGTTCATTTGTAATTAGCAAAACCCGTTCCTGGGCATGACGTTTCTTGGCATACAACTCTTTAACAAATCTATACAAATCCAAACCAAACTATTCGTCAAACCAACCAACATTGGCCTTCGGCAGCTGCATTGCAAGAGCCATGCTGACGATCGCTACATGCGCGCCGGCTTACCAAAAGCTTTGCTTGATCGTGCTTCCATGCAACTGGACTTCCTTGTCAAAGGAATGTGATGGGCTCAAAATATTGTTTTCTAGACTGAATTACCCGGACAGGTTAATTAATTCCACTATTCGCGCTTTTATTGTAGTAAAATAAAAGCTTCTGATCAACCTGTTCCCGAATTAACAATGAACAAGATCCTGTTTGTGTTGTTCTGCCATTTAAAGCATGGGCGTAGCCAGGATTTTTCAACGGGGGGGTCACACTGACTCATATAGAGGGTACTCATCAGATTGTCACCTGAATATTGTAGGTTGTTTGCTTACAAAAAGGCTTACAAAGGGGGGGGGGGGGGGTCACGGGCACCCCAGGACCCCCCACCTGGCTACGCCCTTGTAAAGACCAGGGGCGCTTTCCATTCGACCAAATTTTACAGTGTGAAATTCCGGGTATTCCATGCGACGAATGGAACAGTATTTTCCGGTTCCTTGGACTAACCCGGCGTTCCAGGCCAATCTTCCAGGTCAATGTCATCAAGTTCCAAGTTTCGCGCGAAAATACGAAATTAAACGGAGGACTCTTTTACCTTTGTTTACTTGCTTTCTGGTTGCTCGATCGACGACGCTGAAGTTGAAATAAGCCATGTATTAGGTGAGGGTGACAATATAACTTTTATCGTAAGAATTTAAAAGGAGTCCAAGACTACATTTAGCGTACGATACCTTTTTATTTTCCTGACGGGTTCAAGAGTCGATTTCGAATGACGAGCGAGCTGTTCACAGCAGTTATGCTCACATTTCACGTAGCCCACAGGTATTTTCGCAGTATTCACTAAAGCTTGTTGAGGCTTATCCACTGCATGAAATGATGTTGAACTGACATATTTCAGTCGTTTGTCAGATAGAGCACTAATAATTATGTTTAGTAGCTTTTGCATCAGTCAATTCGATTTCCAGGCTCTGAGAAACATGGCCCGAGCAGGAATGGTCGAATGGAACGGAATTTTCCGGTTATTCCGATTTTCCGGAAAAGAGGGTGCACTCAAAACGTTTTCCTAAATTTTCGAAAACTTTTCCCGGAATATTTTACCGTTCCATTCAGTTTCGGACCGGAAATCTTGGAAAGCGCCCCAGGCTTCAGCCGATATTGTACGAGCACAACTCAAGAACATCTTCGGGAGCCAGAAAATTCAAATGACCGTCCAGCCCACGGACGTTTCTAGTCACTAGATCAAACAAAATTGTTCATTTATTCATTTATGATAAAGAACCTAGTAATATAATAGTAGAACATAATAAATGAATCAAGAATAGGTAATCAGACAGATACAAAAGGTGCAGTCCGTCTCCGCCCACAAATAGGCAAAGGCTAATCACGGTGGGCGGAGCTACACGCAGTCCGTGGTTAACTGACCAATGCCTGCAACCGAGCGAAGTCAAGCCGTCTACTGTTAACCAAAAATCCCTTGTTTATCAACTGATTTAAATGTGACTGTGTACGGTTGGTTACAAGCGGCAGCGTTTACGTCAAAGCGTAGACGCGCACAAGAATGTGTCTTCGTCCATTGGAAAACATTTTTGTGAGAAAATTTTTATGTGCCCAAGGATCTTAACAAGAATTTTTCCATCTTAAATAGAGTGCAAGAATAATTTTGACTGCCTCATTTATGAAATGTTTTTTATTAATGAACTGAGACCAGGTCTCAATGTACAGTCAGACTTAATTCGTGAATGCTTTTTATTTATTTTTATTTTTCTTACCCACTTTTTACATTTTCATACTTTACATACTTTTACATCTTTGTTAGTATATTTATAGTCATGCAAAATTTTTGTCTTCACTTTTAAGCTTGATAATGACCGAAGTTCCACCGAAACGTCGCGCTCTTTTACCGTTTGTTTTTATTTCAAATTGTTCCAAAAAGACCATTTCCCTAAACGTTGTTACTAAAACACACCGAGAAAGCGCAAAGAAAACAATTATGTTAACTGTAAGTGCGATATCATGAAAAGGTAAAACTTAACAAGATTGATTTTAAAAGCTCGTTTAAAAAGTAAACAAAAAAGCACGCCAGTCACGACACAATTTAGGTTAAAATTTGGTACGATAAGGAAATTGTTTTGAGATGATCTGAGGTTGCGTGCCAGTTGGTATCGTTGACCTAAATCCATAATAAAGTAAAGAGACCAATGAAAAAATGTAAAAAAGGTCCCAGTTAAAATGACGCCTAAATCCTTGATAGGATCTTTTCAGGAAATGTTTCTTCGTTGGCTCCACGTCGAGTTTCCTCTCGATATTTGGACAAGTCGTAGCTCGCACGCACTGCGCACCCAATTACCTTTCTGTCGAGGGGGCATGAGTACGATATGCTATTCCTTCGTAATTAGGCCGGTGTTATAAGTGCTTCTTGTGTTGTTCTTCGTTACTGAGGTGTGAGCCGAAGAATTCTCATGTTATATTAATTAGACCATACAGCTGTAGTTTATGATGTAGCAAATTGAGGCTGTGAATCTCACTGGAATCATCATGCAACACGAACCTCAGGTGAAAGAAGTTTTAACTCGCGGTCAGCGAGGGTACAAGTTTACCAACTGGTCGACAACGTTCTCGTGTTCCCCTGAATTGTTCTTCGAACCAGAAACCACTGACGATATAAGAGAGGTTAGTTCATGGTTCCCCTTGAATCGTGTCACGCACGAGTGTACTGAAAGCTGAAATCGGGGTAAACTGAGGCTCTAAATTTTTGGCCAGATGCGGAGTGTATAAATTTGAATCGTCTTTTTCTCTTGCTTAGATTCTTCACGCCGCTTCTGAGTTACGTAAGACAGTTCGTGTTGTTGGTGGCGCGCACTCTCCCTCCGATATCGCGTGTACCGATGGATACATGATAAGCTTGAAAAATTTCAAAGCCGTTTTGGAGGTAATACTTGTAATACTGTTTTAACATTAAACCTAATATGCATATATAGTTTACAGAGTCGTTGCAATTGCCATGTAGCTTCTTTATTTAAACTCATGTTAATCTTTAGTGAGGAAGAAATATGTACAATATCAGGACTTCTGTGTGATATGTGCAATATCAGGACTTCTGTGTCAGCATGATCAGTGACAGGATCATCTACTGAGTGCTTTAATTTATGGTTAATGATGGTTGGATGTTCTTTACAGTTAACTGTACGATGAAAAATTCCCATTTGTTGATTATTGCATAAGCTTTTCACATTGTTTTGTGATTTATTATTCATGATAATTTTTTTTTTTAGATTTCAGCTGACAACTAGAGACAGAAATAATATCATCTTTCTGATTAGGCTTCTGCCACTCTCTGTACTGTGGTTCTGATACATTCCCATACTCCCTTAGAATCAAACAACAACAAGCTAATTATTACCAAATAAAAAAGTTACACTCTTACAGTATAATCTATTAATTTATAAGGGAGGTAATGTGGTCTAGTGGTTTAGGGCGCTGAATTTGTAATCTGGAGGTCCCTGGTTCAATCCTCCACCCTACTACTATCTGGATTTGTTCACGGTAGTTCCCGAGTTCAACTCCTCAACTGTGTTGTGTGAATAGCCAACTGGTCAGCCTCCCTCCAGTTTGGATTCTTAATTAGTGCATATTTAATCAATGCAATGCTTCTGGCCCCAGTTGTTCAAAGGCCGGATAACACGCATATCTACCGGATAAATCACTAACCAGTGGATAAGTGTTGACAAAACAAACCACGCTATGCACTGGGTAGTGATTTATCTGGTGGGTAGCATTATTACCCACTTTTCGAACAACCTGGGCCAGTTTGATGTCATCTAACACATCGTACCCACCTATGGCTCATTAACATTGGTTCATTCTTACAGATTTTATCTTTAAAAGCTGCTAACAATACTTAGAGACATTTTTTGTTTTGTAAATAGTGTATTTATTATTTCATAAGCTTTCACTATTATGTAATTATTTAGGATTTTTTTAAAACTCTGGTAGATACATTACTCCTTGAGAAGGGATACAGCAGTGGGCAGTAAAGCATGTCTTTGATGTAAATTCATAATTGAATTCATGCGGTGCTTCGCGGTCACCAGAAATGTCATCTGATGACCATCCTAGACAATAATATGCCAACTTATTGCTCATAACATTTTGTATGTCTTTGACGTACAGTAAATCTACTTGATTGATTCATAATTGGTGCTTCTGGTTTCCAGAAATGTCATCTGACAGCAATCATGGACACTCCTTAAATGGTTCATAACATTTCACCTGTCTTTGATGTAAATTCACAATGGGATTCATGATTGAATTTAGACAGTGCTAATCCGGTTGCCAAAAATGTCATCTGATGACAATCTTAGACATGTCTTCCAACAGGACTGGCTGATAACAGTTTTGTGTAGATTTTATCCTTCCAAACCACCAACAATACTAAGAGACTTCAAAGTTTTATTTGAAAGTCCAACCAAAATTCAACCTTGTAACCTTTTTAATGAAGGGTCCTAGAAAAAACTATCTTCTAGTTTGCTTCCTGCAACTTTCTTTTATTTTTAGTGGACGAGAGATAGGAGTGATTTAATGTTACCTAGTTCCACAATAATTGAAAATTATTAGCAAAAAGCAAACTCTGTAATACATAATTCTCTTCATTTCTGTACAATTGAAACAGTATTTTTGATTCAGCATTTTGCTCTAAGATAGTTCATCTGAGGGTCCAGCTTACATGTATGCTCACTGTGTCTATTAGATTAGAAAACCCTTGGGATGTCATTAGGAGCCAATTAGCTTTCTAGTCCAGATTCTGGACTGAACAAATTTAAACTACATGTAGTTTGTCTTTGGCTTGGTGCTATCAAAGAAATTGTGCTCTGCTCTAGAGGTTTTTTCGCGCTGGTCACAATGCGGACATAACCAACAATGGAAACCACACAAGAAAAACCTCTGGCACCCAGGGTATTTCCTGATATTTTATTGTTTGAATTTCAAACCTACTATTAGGGCTCAAAAAAATACTTGAATTCTGGCTTGCCCTTGGGGAAATAGTAGCGCACAAAGTTTGCTTGTCTTGGGCAAGTCTTTCTTTGCTTTTTAATTATTTATTTTCAAACAATTGTTTGCCCATTGGGAAAGTGTGAATGAAAAGTTGCTTGTCCAAAGGGAAATCTTCTTGTCCTGGATGACTGGACAGCACTTTTTTCGAGCCCTGTATTGTGTCTCAATTTTGAATGTAAACATGGCCTAAAACAAAAGACGGCTTTTTGGGACTGGTAACTATGGGGTCTTTTGGGAAGTAGTCCCCAGGGTTGTTAATTCATTTTGTAATCAGGAAAACATGCTGATCAGAAATAGTAGATCATTTATTTCTAGTTGGTCATATGTGTAGTTCGAAGTAGTAATTACTTAGCTCTTATTAACCGAGCAGGAGGTCTGTATGGGAGAATCTTGATGTTTATTATATGGCAAAAGCGAGAACAATTTAATTTGTATAGTGTAACCTGTATGTACTACTAAACTGACATTTTGATTGTAAGGGGCGATGAGCCGAATTTTATTTTCCCAAAGTTTTCTCGTCCTCTTTACTTTTCTTTTCTCATCAGCTATTTACACTTACAGAAATAAATATTGTGAAGCATATATGAAATAATTCATATTTTGTACTGCAGTAGTAGATGAATGTGAAGAGTGATCATTGCAGTAAATTTTCCAATTTAAGCAACTGGAAAGAAGAAGCCTGAAAAAAATCAGGGCTTCAATGGGATTCGAACCCATGACCTCCGCGATACCGGTGCGATGCTCTACCAACTGAGCCATGAAGCCACACATTGGGACCAAGGTCAATTTATTGAGTTTATATTTTCCTGTGCAGTGAAAGATGTGATTATATGATATAATTCATATTTTGTACTGCAGTAGTAGATGAATGTGAAGAGTGATCATCGCAGTAAAATTTTCCAATTTAAGCAATTGGAAAGAAGAAGCCTGAAAAAAATCAGGGCTTCAACGGGATTCAAACCCATGACCTCCGCGATACCGGTGCGATGCTCTACCAACTGAGCTATGAAGCCACACATTCATATGAATTAATTCATATATGCTTCACATCACAAAACAAACCACGCTATGCACTGGATAGTGATTTATTTGGTGGGTAGCATTATTACCCACTTTTCGAACAACCTGGGCCAGTTTGATGTCATCTAACACATCGTACCCACCTATGGCTCATTAACATTGGTTCATTCTTACAGATTTTATCTTTAAAAGCTGCTAACAATACTTAGAGACATTTTTTGTTTTGTAAATAGTGTATTTATTATTTCATAAGCTTTCACTATTATGTAATTATTTAGGATTTTTTTAAAACTCTGGTAGATACATTACTCCTTGAGAAGGGATACAGCAGTGGGCAGTAAAGCATGTCTTTGATGTAAATTCATAATTGAATTCATGCGGTGCTTCCGGTCACCAGAAATGTCATCTGATGACCATCCTAGACAATAATATGCCAACTTATTGCTCATAACATTTTGTATGTCTTTGACGTACAGTAAATCTACTTGATTGATTCATAATTGGTGCTTCTGGTTTCCAGAAATGTCATCTGACAGCAATCATGGACACTCCTTAAATGGTTCATAACATTTCACCTGTCTTTGATGTAAATTCACAATGGGATTCATGATTGAATTTAGACAGTGCTAATCCGGTTGCCAAAAATGTCATCTGATGACAATCTTAGACATGTCTTCCAACAGGACTGGCTGATAACAGTTTTGTGTAGATTTTATCCTTCCAAACCACCAACAATACTAAGAGACTTCAAAGTTTTATTTGAAAGTCCAACCAAAATTCAACCTTGTAACCTTTTTAATGAAGGGTCCTAGAAAAAACTATCTTCTAGTTTGCTTCCTGCAACTTTCTTTTATTTTTAGTGGACGAGAGATAGGAGTGATTTAATGTTACCTAGTTCCACAATAATTGAAAATTATTAGCAAAAGCAAACTCTGTAATACATAATTCTCTTCATTTCTGTACAATTGAAACAGTATTTTTGATTCAGCATTTTGCTCTAAGATAGTTCATCTGAGGGTCCAGCTTACATGTATGCTCACTGTGTCTATTAGATTAGAAAACCCTTGGGATGTCATTAGGAGCCAATTAGCTTTCTAGTCCAGATTCTGGACTGAACAAATTTAAACTACATGTAGTTTGTCTTTGGCTTGGTGCTATCAAAGAAATTGTGCTCTGCTCTAGAGGTTTTTTCGCGCTGGTCACAATGCGGACATAACCAACAATGGAAACCACACAAGAAAAACCTCTGGCACCCAGGGTATTTCCTGATATTTTATTGTTTGAATTTCAAACCTACTATTAGGGCTCAAAAAAATACTTGAATTCTGGCTTGCCCTTGGGGAAATAGTAGCGCACAAAGTTTGCTTGTCTTGGGCAAGTCTTTCTTTGCTTTTTAATTATTTATTTTCAAACAATTGTTTGCCCATTGGGAAAGTGTGAATGAAAAGTTGCTTGTCCAAAGGGAAATCTTCTTGTCCTGGATGACTGGACAGCACTTTTTTCGAGCCCTGTATTGTGTCTCAATTTTGAATGTAAACATGGCCTAAAACAAAAGACGGCTTTTTGGGACTGGTAACTATGGGGTCTTTTGGGAAGTAGTCCCCAGGGTTGTTAATTCATTTTGTAATCAGGAAAACATGCTGATCAGAAAATAGTAGATCATTTATTTCTAGTTGGTCATATGTGTAGTTCGAAGTAGTAATTACTTAGCTCTTATTAACCGAGCAGGAGGTCTGTATGGGAGAATCTTGATGTTTATTATATGGCAAAAGCGAGAACAATTTAATTTGTATAGTGTAACCTGTATGTACTACTAAACTGACATTTTGATTGTAAGGGGCGATGAGCCGAATTTTATTTTCCCAAAGTTTTCTCGTCCTCTTTACTTTTCTTTTCTCATCAGCTATTTACACTTACAGAAATAAATATTGTGAAGCATATATGAAATAATTCATATTTTGTACTGCAGTAGTAGATGAATGTGAAGAGTGATCATCGCAGTAAATTTTCCAATTTAAGCAATGGAAAGAAGAAGCCTGAAAAAAATCAGGGCTTCAACGGGATTCAAACCCATGACCTCCGCGATACCGGTGCGATGCTCTACCAACTGAGCTATGAAGCCACACATTCATATGAATTAATTCATATATGCTTCACATCATTTCACTGCACGGGAAAATATAAACTCAATAAATTGACCTTGCTCCCAATGTGTGGCTTCATAGCTCAGTTGGTAGAGCATGGCACCGGTATCGCGGAGGTCATGGGTTTGAATCCCGTTGAAGCCCTGATTTTTTTCAGGCTTCTTCTTTCCAATTGCTTAAATTGGAAAATTTACTGCGATGATCACTCTTCACATTCATCTACTACCGCTGTACAAAATGTGAATTATTTCATATATGCTTCACATCATTTCACTGCAGGGGAAAATATAAACTCAATAAATTGACCTTGCTCCTAATGTGTGGCTTCATAGCTCAGTAATTAATGGCAGAGCATCACACCGGTATCGCGGAGGTCATGGGTTCGAATCCCGTTGAAGCTCTGATTTTTTTCAGGCTTCTTCTTTCCAATTGCTTAAATTGGAAAATTTACTGCAATGATCACTCTTCACATTCAGAAATAAATATTGTTAGATGAAAACAGTCAAAGATTTTTGCATTTTAGTTCGCGACTTGCACTTCAAATCACTACCGGACCAGGTGCTGGTCTAGATGGGAAAATCTAGACCGCGGTCAATATCCATTTCAGTCAATCAAATTCATGAATTGGTTGTTCCCAGTCCTTGTGGGACAGAGCCATACAATAATAGTATATATTCTTCTATTTTAGGTTGATCAAGACAAGCAGCAAGTGACAGTTCAAGCTGGTTTGACAATTCAGGAACTCAATGAACTTTTGAATGACCATGGCTTAGCTTTATCCAAGTAAGTGATCAGGATAGGAGAAATTAAGGTAGACTGCTCACCGTCCCGTATTTTTCCGTTAGATCGTAGATGCTGAACATTGAGTTTGATGGTCTCTTGATGCAAGGGAAACAGGGGAGAGTACAAAATGCCCGCGGGTAAGGGTGGTGAATGACACGGTCGATACCCAGTCACCTCCATGCTATTAACCTGTTTACCCGATTAACATTTATTCTGTTTCACACGTTTACACGAACTAAACTTAAACTAAAACGATGCCTCGACTGTGAATCTGCGAAAGTCCAAATGTCCATGCCTTGACCATGAATCTGTACTACACTCCAATTGTCCAATGATATTCGAAATTGACCAAGAAGTCCCGCTTTGTACCGCACACACCAAAGATAGAACTAAAAAGTTTTTTGAGTGAACGAAAAATACAAAGCTAAGTTATGAACTAATGTTGCGAAAAACATACAGAAGGATTACGTAATGCAGAAAGAGCTAGAAAATTATTACAAGTCTAATACCAAAGGATTACGTAATGCTGAAAGAGCTAGAAAATTTATTCAAAAAACACTGTCTAAAGAACGCAATTGTCTCCTGTTCATAACCCCTACCTCTATCCATGGGCATTTAAAATATACTCTTCCCAGTAGACTTGCCACAAGTTGACCCCATGAATTTCAGGGTAGAATATGTTAGGCCACAAAGCAGCTGAGCGAGCGACGAAGTTGTGAGAGGTCGCCTTGTCTCACTTGAAGGGTTTTCATTTGCGTTTCACGCCAAAATTGAGGAGGGGCGTGACTTGCAATTGGTGTCTCAGATTACATTTGGAAGTCAATGAATGGTGGAAAGAAGCGGTACCACTCTGATCGAGCAAAATAACCGAACATGTGTGCGTTTCTCCTGCGTCGATTGAAAATTGACCAATGCTTGTTTGAATCTTGAATTGATCACCAGATAGGAGATATCCATAAGTGGCGAAGGTTCTTTTTTGGACAAACGTTTTGTGCCAAAATTGCGCAGGCAAAAACAAAACCGTAGTTCGGAAGATTCTAACTAGCTCAAAAGTCAAACTTTTCCCAGCTCTGGTTAGCGCAGAAACAAACACATTTCTTCTAGACTGATATGCTTCCACTGTTTTCTTCTGGTTGTCACTAGTGAAACATATGATATCCCGTGTGCGTGGCCTTTGAAATGCAATCAACCCCATATTGAATTTAACCGCAAGTCACGTTTTGTTGAGCATAGTTTGACAATTCGGTCCCCAAGGGATATCTAGAGGACCTCTGATTGGTTAAAGCGTGGCAACCTGTTTTTGGGTCGCTAAAATTGGGCCAATCAAGTAGTCCTTCGTGTGAACGGGTACTGAATAAACAAGACAAAGGACTGTTCAGAAAGTCTATCTTCCCAGTTACCCTCACATCAAGAGTCCAAGATGGCAGCCTGTCGAACTCAACGATTGACATCTACAATCTCATGGAAAAATAGGAGACTGTGAACAGTCTTATTAATAGTAATAGTAGTAACTGTTGCATAAAGTGTAAGAGGGTTGGTACAGATATTATGCAGCCTTCTCAAAATCCACTGGCCAGTAGCACTTTCAGGTTGCTTTGTGGCAAGTACAGTGTATGTTAAGCCAGAGCAGTTAGATCTTCATGAACATGACGACAGTTACGTGACTGTACAATGACCATTTTATTGCAGTCTTAGTTCAGTGTCGGACATGTCCTGTGCTGGTACCATCAGTACATGCACACATGGTACAGGAAAGGACTTTGGTCTTCTGGCAACAATGGTAAGTTGTTAGCAACATGTTTTTGAATGTGGCACAATGCATACCATACTATTTTTCTCTGTTTGGCTGAGACCATTCCTCATAGCCAGTTTTTTTAAACAGTGCTTGGAAAGGAAGTATAAAGAACTTGGTTATGCCCTTAACTGCAGGTTGGCTAGAAAAGCTTTGGTTACTTTAGTCTCCAGACTCATACGTTTTCTTATCCTAAAGTATTTACATCGTAAATGTATGAGTGCATAATTAATAAAAGTTATCATTTCAGTCTTTAAGGACACAATCCATTTGACATTTTATTGTTTTAAACATGCCCAGTAATCATGCATGTCATGTCTTTGCCTGTTTAAATCCTACAGACACTGTATGGTTTGTTTTCACAGGTTGTTTCACTGGAGCTGATGACAGCTAATGGGAAGATCATGCATTGCAGTAGACGTCAAACAAGGAGATATTTTTAGCAGCACTTTGCAGTCTTGGTGCTGTTGGCATAATTCTAACTGTAACATGGCAGTGTGAACAAGCTTTCAGATTGCTCCAACTCTCTGAACCTAAGCCTCTAGAAGAGGTATGATTTAAAGTGGCTCTGACTGGGTACTTTAATTTAAAGAAAGACTAATTTATATATTGCTCTATAAAGAAAGAAAAATAGAAGTGGTTTCACACAATTGTGAGTGCTTGATGCAATAACATACAGAGCAAAACATAAATTAAGATAGAAACTACAGTCAATCGAGTTTCATGCTTAAAGTCATTATCAATGATCACTTTAAGTTTGAAACTCAGACAAGTAAATCTGTCAGTAGTTTCTTTCTTAATTCGTATATTAATTGATATTGTGTCAATAAAAAACAAAGTCTTTTAGTATTTGTTTGTTCTAAATTCAAATTGCTTGGAATAATTTGTATTTGTGGAAGCATGGAATGAGTATAATTTTGTTTTCTCCTTTTTTGTTTTGCTTTAATTTGAAATTCCTGCGCACTCATTAATTGCAACATTCTAATGAGTTGTGTTTTTTATGGACAATTAAGATACTGAAATTTGTTTTTAACTGACTTGGTGTACAATGCATGTATAAAGTTGTTGGCTTGAGCTAATCCAAGAGTAAATTTTGGATCCTAGTTCCTGGCTAAGCCTGCAGGCTTAGTGCAGATACACTTTTGTAACAGTCTTCTATCTACCAGACACAATTAGTAATATTATCAGGGCATCTGACAGGATGCGGTGGTGCGGATCCGCATAATTCGCCTACTTCCGCATCCTCCGCATCCTCGGGGCATTTTTCCGCATAAAACTAGAAAATTGCTACATATAAGCGAGAAATCAACTGATTACCATCATCAGAAGCAAAAATATCGAAGAGATTGATCATTTTGAAGAAGTTATTCACCCAAAACAGCGACGAAAACACGTCTTTTCGTTCGTAAACAATTCTAAGCCTCCAGGCGTTCCGTGCGTCTTCTTGTGATGGGCCTGGGTTCTAGTTTTAGTGGTGTCCAGTTTTTCTCGTCCGATTTAATGCCTGGTTACTAAGCTTCGGACAAACACAACAACGAAAACCTTCGAAAACCATGGAAAAATTGCGCTGAACAAAGAAATACGTGTCCACGAATGGCAGCAAAAGGTCAAACGGGTCGTAAAGGACTAAAATTATCGGTAAGACGTTAACGTGTGTTTTATATGTTGGAAAAAGCCATGGGAGCAACTTTATTAAATTGTAGAAATTTCCGCATAATCTGGCGTCTTTTCCGCATAATCGTCACTTTCTTCCGCATAATATTGCCGAAAATTTCCGCATAATTTTCAGTTTTTTTCCGCACCCTATCAGAATGGAAAATACGAAACGCCATTGAAATAGTTAGATTAGTTGAAGCCCATGTTGCAGTTTATCAGATTGGAATTATTTATCCGAAGCGCAAACACTGCAAGTGCAGTATTTTTCTGAATAAAGTTTTGTGCAACAGGTTGACATCAATTTTGACCAAAAAATGGGGGCTATATGGAATTTATAGGTTCATGTTTATAGTGAGACATAACTTTATTTTCTCTTGCAGCCTAAAGAAGACAATCCCAGTTGGTTTTGGGATTATGCTGTGGGATATTACTCTTTAGAATTTATGTTATGGTTAAGGTGTGTTTCACAGTGTTTCCAAATACATAACTGATCATTAACTAAGAATCATAATAAACTGACCATAGCAGTTGAATTAACCACAAATTGCGGCAGCAGGGGTTTCAAGAAAAGCCGGTTATTGGTGTTCTACCGCCACCTGTAGGACCTCTTACCGCCGTCTGTTTGGATTTCATTAATAAAAATAAAAATGATCTTAACAATAAAAAGCAAGTAAAACAACGACGGCGACCACTAAAATTTTTAAATACCACAAAACAGCATGCTTTTTGATGCCCAGAATGCTGGAAATCGCATTTCCGAGCTTCTAGATTTCAAATTTTTCTGGGGGAGCATGCCCCCAGACCCCCCTAGGGGAAAGGGTTTGCAGCCCCTTTAGTTGTCACAGCCACCTATTACACCTTAAGTGCCCGCTTATAACTAATGTTATTGAAACCCCTGGGCAGTCTGGATGACAGAAAGGACAACATTTAACTGCTAGCCTGAGAGCTGGTGCCTGACTTTCTTATTTCTCAGTGAAGAGCCTGCTACAAGTCTATTTAGCTGTAAGCTTGCAAGCTCTCTTCGCTAGATGAGCCTTCAGCTGGTTCACTTATGTGAAAGCTTACACCAAACCTAAAATGAGAGCAATGTGAAACCCAAATACAAGAGCAGACTATTTCAGATGGATAATTGTATGCAAAACGGATTGGGTTCACCAAGACATTAAGACTAAATTAATTCTTGATGGCATTGTGTTTTGTTTTGCTGATGTTTTTGTTCAATTCTGCTTTCTTCATTTTATACAGTGTGATCTAGACTGTCTTGTTTGATGAATACCAGATCTGTTAACAAATTATAAATATGGGAGTAAAATAGTAACAAGTCTTCAAGTTAAATAATTTTATTATTGAAGATATTTGTTTAATACTTTAGGTAACAGCACTTGAAACATGAATTACTAATTTAAGCACACATTGAACTCAGGCAATAAGAATAATCATGAAGTGTTAAATGTCTAGTAATTCTAAATCTGTTCTAAATTGGTAGTTCATTTGTCCCATCCCTTGTTCAATGGATCAGCTGGGGACATTTTAAGCTATTTCACAGTAAACCTCAAAGCAGAATAAATCAAAGTTACAAGGTAGGAAACTTTTTGTATGTCAGGACAGTTCATAATGTACATTGCAGTTCAGATATTATATCATGCATGGATCTTGGTTGTTTCTGCAGTAAAACAACTTCTTACACCAGGAGTATCGGCAGTTTGTACTGTGTGATCGTCCAGGTGAGGGTAGTTCTGAAAAGAACTGTTGTTAGTGACTGACGTTTTGACAGTGAGTCTGATCTTATACCTGCCCACATTTTTTCAGTAAAATGCGCGAGATTTTTCATCTACCTTAATTTTTGAAGATTTGCCGACGCCCTCCGAAGATTTGCGATGACTTCTGAAGATTGCCAAAGATTTCCCAATGACTTCCGAAGATAACCATTGGTGTAGATAGATTTTCGACAATTTCAAAACAGGGCGTGCCAACGATTTCCAAAGGATTTACAACCAATCTCGAGCATTATTGAAGAGTTCCGAGGATGCTGTGACGACTTCTGGAACATTTTAAAGCAACTGCATTCACTATTGTCACTTAGGCATGAGAAATTGGTCTGAATGCATGAGATCACAATTTTAGATCCCAGGCGTAAGACTCGCGCATAATGTGTGAGAGTTGGCAGGTATGGTGAAAGTGATTGATAAGAGTCTTAGCAAAAACCATCATGATTAGACTGACCAATCACTTTCAAGGTACATGCACAATGTTTACAACATCATCGACTGACAAACACTGATAACCTGACTCTGCTCAAATTGTAAGAATGTCAGTCACCAACAACAGTTCTTTGCAGAACTGCTCTCAGCCGGGCAATCACACAATACAAACCATGCATGCCATTAGCTTAAGTGATTCAAGTTTACAGTGTAATTGTAACAATTTAACTCAGTTTTCTTTATTCTCTGATTGTGTATATTAGGTTTTCAACTTTGACTGCCTGTTTAAGCAGTATGTTTCTGAGTGGGCCTTTCCATGGTAAGTTTTACAATTTGTTGGAAACAACAGAACTTTTATTTTTGTTACAACAAGTGAGATGGCATGAAAATGGGGTCAATTTGACTGTTGTGTTCCCTGGGCGAGAAATGTTACTTCCACGTTACCTCTCTACATAGCTGTATATATGTGGGGAAATTAGGGGTTTGAAGTATTGGATTATTTTTATTGTGATATCTCGGTAATTTAAATCTTGTATTGCAGTATTCTCCACTTAACTAATTGTTAGATCTAGATGCAGTTTTTTTAGTGTTTTCAGGTCATCAAAAGTCAGTATGATTTAGACTTAAAATATTTTTTAGCTATCGCATTTTCCAACCACTTTTGGGTTTTCATTGTGTTTTAAACTGGTTTAAATAGATTACATGCAACTTATTGTACTAAGCCAAAACATGCAACAAGACAGTATGTATACCGGTAGTTGATCATCAATAGTTGTAGTTATCTAGTCTGTTCCGGGCTCTTGGTCAGTGAGGATGATCGAAAAAGCGAGCTGGCGACAAGCGGGATCAGCGGCAAGCGGGATCCAGGAGAGAAAAGGAGAGGGCTTATCTGGTTCTTTAAGCAACCAGTTAAAAGTTTTACCATTAATTTGATGGCTTGTTTTTGCATGTGATTATAAGGAGTTGTTTTCTCATCAGGAATGAAACTGCCTACGTTCTTAGAAAGCTTCAAAGCTGGACCAATGAATCTGGATTTAGTGTTCACTTTCCTGGTAAGATTAAGACTGTAAATCGGAGTTAATTCTCTGAACCAAGTTCTTTTCAGATGCTGTATCAGTCTTCAAACACCCCAGAGTAGTGTCTGGGTTAATGGTTGGCTTGATTACTCTTGATCATGTGACCTAGTGCATATGCAATCTGTCGAATATCATCACTCACTCTACCCATGATACAGTACCTGCAAATTTAGTTGTTAAATGAAAAGGCTGGGACACTAGCTGGGTAGCTTGAGGGCTAACTGCATCCCAATCCACTGGGGAGAACACTGAAAAAAAATTGGATGGGAATCCTGAATTTAGTGCTGCAAAATAAGTGATTTTTCCTACCTTCGATATCGTTTAGACCTGAGCCATAATTTAATACCTTTTCCAGAACTTATCCTTTGGAGCTTATGTAAGTGAGAAGCCTTCCAGGGAACCGTTTCTCGAAAGTCCCGGTAACTTAACGGGCCCGAAATCGTAGTCTCGAGAAAAGTAGGGTGTGTTCTGACCTCTAATGAAGTCTATTTTGTTTCTTTGGCTGATAACTTTACTGCATAATTTTCAAAACTTTTGAAACTCCCTTCTGGAATGGAAAACAAGACAGCTTAACGGACCCGGTAATTACTGGGGTGTTTGAAGACTGATACAGCATCTGAAAAGAACTTGGTTCAGAGAATTAACTCCGATTTACAGTCTTAATCTTACCAGGAAAGTGAACACTAAATCCAGATTCATTGGTCCAGCTTTGAAGCTTTGGTTACTTTAGTCTCCAGACTCATACGTTTTCTTATCCTAAAGTATTTACATCGTAAATGTATGAGTGCATAATTAATAAAAGTTATCATTTCAGTCTTTAAGGACACAATCCATTTGACATTTTATTGTTTTAAACATGCCCAGTAATCATGCATGTCATGTCTTTGCCTGTTTAAATCCTACAGACACTGTATGGTTTGTTTTCACAGGTTGTTTCACTGGAGCTGATGACAGCTAATGGGAAGATCATGCATTGCAGTAGACGTCAAAACAAGGAGATATTTTTAGCAGCACTTTGCAGTCTTGGTGCTGTTGGCATAATTCTAACTGTAACATGGCAGTGTGAACAAGCTTTCAGATTGCTCCAACTCTCTGAACCTAAGCCTCTAGAAGAGGTATGATTTAAAGTGGCTCTGACTGGGTACTTTAATTTAAAGAAAGACTAATTTATATATTGCTCTATAAAGAAAGAAAAATAGAAGTGGTTTCACACAATTGTGAGTGCTTGATGCAATAACATACAGAGCAAAACATAAATTAAGATAGAAACTACAGTCAATCGAGTTTCATGCTTAAAGTCATTATCAATGATCACTTTAAGTTTGAAACTCAGACAAGTAAATCTGTCAGTAGTTTCTTTCTTAATTCGTATATTAATTGATATTGTGTCAATAAAAAACAAAGTCTTTTAGTATTTGTTTGTTCTAAATTCAAATTGCTTGGAATAATTTGTATTTGTGGAAGCATGGAATGAGTATAATTTTGTTTTCTCCTTTTTTGTTTTGCTTTAATTTGAAATTCCTGCGCACTCATTAATTGCAACATTCTAATGAGTTGTGTTTTTTATGGACAATTAAGATACTGAAATTTGTTTTTAACTGACTTGGTGTACAATGCATGTATAAAGTTGTTGGCTTGAGCTAATCCAAGAGTAAATTTTGGATCCTAGTTCCTGGCTAAGCCTGCAGGCTTAGTGCAGATACACTTTTGTAACAGTCTTCTATCTACCAGACACAATTAGTAATATTATTACTGTAACATTAATGCTATCCAGTGGATAAGTAAACATAACAAGTTTTGCTTGCCTATCTACTAGATAGTGGTTAATCTCATGGATATGTATAGATAAGATCTACAATGTAAACAACTTTATCAGTGTCCACTGAGGTAGAAATATGTGTTGGTATCAGGGGATTTCTAGGCCAACCTGAATAACTTAATTTTCTGAGTTGACTGTGGTGCATGTAGTCTAGAATCTTACCCAAGAAAATTTTATCGCCTTGAAATCATATGTAAATTACTAGTTTTCCAGTTACACATGCATGTGAAAGAGTTTCAGAAATCTTGAATCCATTTTTTCATACATTCTGTAAATTGCCTTAATATGGTTATCTCTTTGTGAGGCAGTATCTGCTGGTATTTAGCTAAGAAGCGATTTACATGTAATTGTCAGTATTATTTGTTGATAGATGTTGGAAAATCTTGAGTCAAGCATGTCATCCAGTGAGCATTTCAGGTTCCTTTGGTATCCACACACAGGATATGTTAAAAGTTTTCATGTCAGTAGGACTACCAAGGTAAAGTCTCTTGAAGCTTGGTACATAGTGATGTCTTTGTGTTGAGGAAAGCAGGGTTGAGGGCATATGTGCTCTTGTTGCAAGCAAACCAAATCTTTAGTAAGCAATTTTGCAATAGTTTTATTGGAAATGTTCTTGTGTAAATTTTAATCAGTTTCTGTTTCTTTTTGTCTGTGTGAATGGAAAATAAGAACTCCATTGAAATAGTTAGATTAGTTGAAGCCCATGTTGCAGTTTATCAGATTGGAATTATTTATCCGAAGCGCAAACACTGCAAGTGCAGTATTTTTCTGAATAAAGTTTTGTGCAACAGGTTGACATCAATTTTGACCAAAAAATGGGGGCTATATGGAATTTATAGGTTCATGTTTATAGTGAGACATAACTTTATTTTCTCTTGCAGCCTAAAGAAGACAATCCCAGTTGGTTTTGGGATTATGCTGTGGGATATTACTCTTTAGAATTTATGTTATGGTTAAGGTGTGTTTCACAGTGTTTCCAAATACATAACTGATCATTAACTAAGAATCATAATAAACTGACCATAGCAGTTGAATTAACCACAAATTGCGGCAGCAGGGGTTTCAAGAAAAGCCGGTTATTGGTGTTCTACCGCCACCTGTAGGACCTCTTACCGCCGTCTGTTTGGATTTCATTAATAAAAATAAAAATGATCTTAACAATAAAAAGCAAGTAAAACAACGACGGCGACCACTAAAATTTTTAAATACCACAAAACAGCATGCTTTTTGATGCCCAGAATGCTGGAAATCGCATTTCCGAGCTTCTAGATTTCAAATTTTTCTGGGGGAGCATGCCCCCAGACCCCCCTAGGGGAAAGGGTTTGCAGCCCCTTTAGTTGTCACAGCCACCTATTACACCTTAAGTGCCCGCTTATAACTAATGTTATTGAAACCCCTGGGCAGTCTGGATGACAGAAAGGACAACATTTAACTGCTAGCCTGAGAGCTGGTGCCTGACTTTCTTATTTCTCAGTGAAGAGCCTGCTACAAGTCTATTTAGCTGTAAGCTTGCAAGCTCTCTTCGCTAGATGAGCCTTCAGCTGGTTCACTTATGTGAAAGCTTACACCAAACCTAAAATGAGAGCAATGTGAAACCCAAATACAAGAGCAGACTATTTCAGATGGATAATTGTATGCAAAACGGATTGGGTTCACCAAGACATTAAGACTAAATTAATTCTTGATGGCATTGTGTTTTGTTTTGCTGATGTTTTTGTTCAATTCTGCTTTCTTCATTTTATACAGTGTGATCTAGACTGTCTTGTTTGATGAATACCAGATCTGTTAACAAATTATAAATATGGGAGTAAAATAGTAACAAGTCTTCAAGTTAAATAATTTTATTATTGAAGATATTTGTTTAATACTTTAGGTAACAGCACTTGAAACATGAATTACTAATTTAAGCACACATTGAACTCAGGCAATAAGAATAATCATGAAGTGTTAAATGTCTAGTAATTCTAAATCTGTTCTAAATTGGTAGTTCATTTGTCCCATCCCTTGTTCAATGGATCAGCTGGGGACATTTTAAGCTATTTCACAGTAAACCTCAAAGCAGAATAAATCAAAGTTACAAGGTAGGAAACTTTTTGTATGTCAGGACAGTTCATAATGTACATTGCAGTTCAGATATTATATCATGCATGGATCTTGGTTGTTTCTGCAGTAAAACAACTTCTTACACCAGGAGTATCGGCAGTTTGTACTGTGTGATCGTCCAGGTGAGGGTAGTTCTGAAAAGAACTGTTGTTAGTGACTGACGTTTTGACAGTGAGTCTGATCTTATACCTGCCCACATTTTTTCAGTAAAATGCGCGAGATTTTTCATCTACCTTAATTTTTGAAGATTTGCCGACGCCCTCCGAAGATTTGCGATGACTTCTGAAGATTGCCAAAGATTTCCCAATGACTTCCGAAGATAACCATTGGTGTAGATAGATTTTCGACAATTTCAAAACAGGGCGTGCCAACGATTTCCAAAGGATTTACAACCAATCTCGAGCATTATTGAAGAGTTCCGAGGATGCTGTGACGACTTCTGGAACATTTTAAAGCAACTGCATTCACTATTGTCACTTAGGCATGAGAAATTGGTCTGAATGCATGAGATCACAATTTTAGATCCCAGGCGTAAGACTCGCGCATAATGTGTGAGAGTTGGCAGGTATGGTGAAAGTGATTGATAAGAGTCTTAGCAAAAACCATCATGATTAGACTGACCAATCACTTTCAAGGTACATGCACAATGTTTACAACATCATCGACTGACAAACACTGATAACCTGACTCTGCTCAAATTGTAAGAATGTCAGTCACCAACAACAGTTCTTTGCAGAACTGCTCTCAGCCGGGCAATCACACAATACAAACCATGCATGCCATTAGCTTAAGTGATTCAAGTTTACAGTGTAATTGTAACAATTTAACTCAGTTTTCTTTATTCTCTGATTGTGTATATTAGGTTTTCAACTTTGACTGCCTGTTTAAGCAGTATGTTTCTGAGTGGGCCTTTCCATGGTAAGTTTTACAATTTGTTGGAAACAACAGAACTTTTATTTTTGTTACAACAAGTGAGATGGCATGAAAATGGGGTCAATTTGACTGTTGTGTTCCCTGGGCGAGAAATGTTACTTCCACGTTACCTCTCTACATAGCTGTATATATGTGGGGAAATTAGGGGTTTGAAGTATTGGATTATTTTTATTGTGATATCTCGGTAATTTAAATCTTGTATTGCAGTATTCTCCACTTAACTAATTGTTAGATCTAGATGCAGTTTTTTAGTGTTTTCAGGTCATCAAAAGTCAGTATGATTTAGACTTAAAATATTTTTTAGCTATCGCATTTTCCAACCACTTTTGGGTTTTCATTGTGTTTTAAACTGGTTTAAATAGATTACATGCAACTTATTGTACTAAGCCAAAACATGCAACAAGACAGTATGTATACCGGTAGTTGATCATCAATAGTTGTAGTTATCTAGTCTGTTCCGGGCTCTTGGTCAGTGAGGATGATCGAAAAAGCGAGCTGGCGACAAGCGGGATCAGCGGCAAGCGGGATCCAGGAGAGAAAAGGAGAGGGCTTATCTGGTTCTTTAAGCAACCAGTTAAAAGTTTTACCATTAATTTGATGGCTTGTTTTTGCATGTGATTATAAGGAGTTGTTTTCTCATCAGGAATGAAACTGCCTACGTTCTTAGAAAGCTTCAAAGCTGGACCAATGAATCTGGATTTAGTGTTCACTTTCCTGGTAAGATTAAGACTGTAAATCGGAGTTAATTCTCTGAACCAAGTTCTTTTCAGATGCTGTATCAGTCTTCAAACACCCCAGAGTAGTGTCTGGGTTAATGGTTGGCTTGATTACTCTTGATCATGTGACCTAGTGCATATGCAATCTGTCGAATATCATCACTCACTCTACCCATGATACAGTACCTGCAAATTTAGTTGTTAAATGAAAAGGCTGGGACACTAGCTGGGTAGCTTGAGGGCTAACTGCATCCCAATCCACTGGGGAGAACACTGAAAAAAAATTGGATGGGAATCCTGAATTTAGTGCTGCAAAATAAGTGATTTTTCCTACCTTCGATATCGTTTAGACCTGAGCCATAATTTAATACCTTTTCCAGAACTTATCCTTTGGAGCTTATGTAAGTGAGAAGCCTTCCAGGGAACCGTTTCTCGAAAGTCCCGGTAACTTAACGGGCCCGAAATCGTAGTCTCGAGAAAAGTAGGGTGTGTTCTGACCTCTAATGAAGTCTATTTTGTTTCTTTGGCTGATAACTTTACTGCATAATTTTCAAAACTTTTGAAACTCCCTTCTGGAATGGCAAACAAGACAGCTTAACGGACCCGGTAATTACCGGGAGCTTCGAGAAACAAGCCCCAGGATTCCAACTATTTATTTATACTCCATTCTATATTCTCGTTTATGAAGCAAATGTAGCCCCTTCTGTTCAGCGAAATCTTGCTTATTGCTCTACATTTTTCTACTGTAAATTATTTTGTAATGTCTTCCACAATTTTGCAGAACAATATGAAAAAACATATGGACTGAGGCAATGCCGCGGTTGAATTCTCTTCCTTGGTATTTAGCAGTGTTTTTCTTTCCCCCAACAAACAAAAAACTGATTGAGACATCAGTGCCTTGGTTTGCCTGCTCACACTAGCTACGGACCTGATTGATTGTAAAATGTCAGTAAAATGAAAATCTTATTTATAGTGGACATGCACTTAGCTTAGCACTAAGCATTAGCTAGTTTACAGGCATGCCACTAAAACAAAGGAAACAAATATCTGAAATAAACGCAACGTAGTTTAAAATCCAAACTGGCAGGAGGCAGACCAGTTGGCTATTTGCAAAGCATGCCCAAGGATTTAAACTCGGGGACTACAGAGAAACAAATCCCACTTGGCCACGTTGTCTTCAGTAAATGCAGTTGGTTAATTTGATTCGTTTTTTTTTTTCAACAGTTGAAGTTCGATTTGTGAAAAAGGATGATATTTACATGAGTCCATGCTATGAGCAGGACATGTGCTTCATCAATATCATTTGCTTCAGGTAAGACGACACAATCAATTTTGTGTAATATATATGAAATAACTCATATTTGTACTGCGGTTGTAGATGAAAGTGAAGAGTGATCATCGCAGTAAATTTTCCAATTTAATCAATTGGAAAGAAGAAGCCTGAAAAAATCAGGGCTTCAACGGGATTCGAACCCGTGACCTCCGCGATACCGGTGTGATGCTCTACCAACTGAGCTATGAAGCCACACATTGGGAGCCTTCATAGCTCAGTTGGTAGAGCATCGCACCGGTATCGCGGAGGTCACAGGTTGGAATCCCGTTGAAGCCCTGATTTTTTTCAGGCTTCTTCTTTCCAAAAAGAAGGAAAGGAAAATTTACTGCGATGATCACTCTTCACTTACAATCAATTTTGCAAACGCAGACTCAAACATTTCCTTTTTGATTTTCCAGTACTTTTTTACAGTGGCAGGGTTTTGTGCATGGCTGTGTTGTCGACGGGAAACAAAACTCACTGTTTCCCGCAGGGCCAGTCACCAAGTGTTTTGTTATACCTCCTAACTAAAACTAGAAAAAACTGCGAAGAAATTGTTTGCCTTACGCCTGCTGGCTCATAAATTTGCCGCGGTTTCAAGGAGCATGACCTGATCACATGCGAGTCGAAAGTTCAAGTTGTTTCCCTCGGGCGTTAGTGAGTTTTGCTCGCCTTAGGGAGGTAGTGAATTTGATCCACGGCACGTGACGCGTTTTCTTCCAAAAGCCCTTTTCACGGTTAGCTTTCCTCATTTGCATTACAATAAAATCTAACGTGTATGCGAGGCAATTTCGGGCTATTTCGCACTTTTAGCCCGAAATTGCCTCGCATTCACGTTGATTACATTGTAATGCAAATGAGAAAAATTAACCGTGAAAAGGGCTATTGGAAAACGTATTTGAGTTGGGAGGTATATCAAATGTATGTGTTTTTTTGTTAAGATTGGAGCCCCAGATCTCGCTATCCCAGCTGACAGACGGACGGCTAACAATCCTTATATCAGCATCACTATAAACTCGATATGGCTGTCAAAAAAGTGCTAGCTTTTTTTCTGTCTTATTCATTTAGATTCCTTTTTTTCTTCTTTCTTATAGTTTAAATAGCTTGTGTCATTCTATACAGCTAAACGCATTCAATACTAAAACAAAGTTATTTTTTGTATTGTGACCTATTTCTACAGACCGTACAATAAATTCATTCCACATGAAAGTTACTGGACGTATTTTGAGGACCTCATGATGTCAGTGGGTGGAAAGCCACATTGGGCCAAGGTAAGGCATTACACCCTGAGATTTTTACGTCATTTCTGTTTGTTGTGATCATCAACCCTCGTAGAGACAACAGGCCTAGTTGCACTCAGTAACTGACTGGAGCAAGACGTGAATGTTCAACCTTGTTTCCAGGGCTTTTCTGTTGAAATTGGAAGGGAACGTGGTGACGAATGAAGGACATGGATTTGATGGCTTCGTGTTAGGGCCTTGTGCATCTTTTGAATGTTGAGTGCTATCGGTGATGAAAATCGCGGGATCAACTCTGGAAATTTTGAGCGCTGGAAATTAACTTTGAATTGTGAGCATTTAGTCTAATTGGCCTGTAAAAGTTATGTTAAGAGACTTTTTTCTTTGCACTGTGGTTCGTCATTGCTTGATGAGAAATTTCACACACAGATGATTTTCTGTGCGCACAGTTACCACGGAGTTGATTTCTGTCGTCCAGCTTGTCTCACACGAGTACCGAATGGCTCTAAAATAATACAGCTGTTTCGTCAAAGGTTGTCTCGCATAAGTATAAAAGCGTACGCGACAATTCCGATTGGCATTGTTGGTGCTAAGAGTTTGGTTTTTTCTTGAGTGAAGTTTAAGGTGATTCAGCAACAAGGAACGAGAAAGGACGAATACATGTGTTTGTGTAACCTGCGTAGCTTGGCGGTTTTTAAGCAATTTGAGGGCGCTAGGAAAGCGGGGAAGCCGCGATGAGGAGCGCCAAGGCCGCGAGAAGCCTGGGAGAGAGACAACTCGAGAGACAACTCTCGTTTTCGCGGCTTCGCCGGCTTGTGCGCTCGCGTTCAAATTGCTTAAACCGCCAAGCTACATAGGCTGGTGTTTGTGCTGTTTCCTTCCACCACGCTGAAACACATCGAGGTTCAATCAAGCAGCTTTAAAAACTACCATTACCCATAATAACTTTCGACATTGTCGCGTGGGCTTTTCCCCGATTGTAAGACAGCTTTTTTCGAAACAGCTGTATGCCTTAAAGGGAAAAGGATGGTTAAAGATGGAGAAGATAACACGGATTATAAGCGACGGACATGAAAAATTTAGGCTGAACTTTTCAAGATGTTCAAACCGTGAGGTAGATCCTTCAAACAAAATATGAATGTTGCTGTTACTTTTTTTCAGGCTCACAAATTGACGCACATGGAGATCGAGAAAATGTACCCAAAGATTGACAAATTCCGAGAGATCTGCAAACAGTTGGACCCTGAAGGCTTGTTTCGCAATGAATACTTGGAGAGAGTGGTCTTCGGTCCATCGCAGCTGTCTGAAAAAGTTGAGAATGGGCAGTTGCCGAGCTCAAAGAAATTGAGTGATCGCCTGTCAGCGCCTAATGCAGTCAGCCCAGGGTTTTAAAGAAATCGGTTTAGCTTCTGTTTCCTGACCTCCTGGTATTTCTGTAGTTCCTGTTTTGTTTCAGAACCTTATTTGTGCCTTGCTGGGTTTTATTTGAGCAAAAGTTTACTGCTGTGTTCCACAGCCACTTTGACAATATTATGACGCACTTTATCGTCAATAAGAGGACTGACGCATAAAAACAGGCGTCAATTTGTTAAGTTGACGCTACAAACATGATATCAAAGCATTGGCCAATCATTAGTTGACAGGTAGTGCTCATTAAAATGTGCGAAAATTTAAGGTGTTTCTGAACGCTTTTCGTAGAGGCTTTATATATTTTCCAGAAACTTCTACCTGAGCTCGCTTTTTAGTTATAGTTTCTGTCATAACCTGTAAAGTCAAATGATCTCACGGGCTCCTGGACGACGGCAACTTTGTAATTCATTTAGCATTACTTGATAACGATATGCAATATTTTTCCACTAGAAAATCGTTACCAGTCATCTTCTGATAGTTTGGTATTCTCTCCGCGACTTATCCTGTGACGTCACGCATGTCACGCAACGCTCTTCAGTTGCTGAAAACGTACCCCTAAAAAGCGTGTCCATTAGCAGTTTTTCTAGACCTCAAACCTGCATTATTTTCGTAGAGAATATGGAATACTACTTGGGAAATAGCGAGTAGTGTACGCAAAAAAGAAATCATAAAGTCTGTACGGCTAAA
This sequence comes from Platygyra sinensis, assembly GCA_019787425.1. Classification (NCBI taxonomy): domain Eukaryota; kingdom Metazoa; phylum Cnidaria; class Anthozoa; order Scleractinia; family Merulinidae; genus Platygyra; species Platygyra sinensis. Next base: position 35,784 of record JAHPZR010038412.1, on the reverse strand, counting down.
ATTGGATATATTTTTCCGGAACAAGTTCTTTCCCAGTTGCCTCAACATTTCTACGGCAATAGTGGCTATCAACAATGATGGAGGTTCCCTAGACCGTTAATTATATGACTTAAAGGGGCTCCGTCACGGCATTTTGAGCTATTTTGACCATCGACAAAATTTTCTTTTAAATTAAAGGAAACCTGAAAATAGTACTTTACAAAGATAGAAAAACACCAAAGAGATAATAACAAATTATAAAGGAACAAGGATGGTTAAGGATGGAGAAGATTCACACGGATTACAAACAACGAATTTGAAAAAAACGAGGCTAAACAGTTCAAACCGCTTAACCGTGACGTAGCTCCTTTAACTATTTAAAATATTGCGATGTTCGGTCGATGTTTTTTTAAAGTGTACATGATATATAACATGTAAGACGTAGAGGATTTTTTTCTAATATATAAAAGAGTTGTTCAAAAATTTTTGCTTGCCAGTTAAAACCACATGTCCCTCTGCTGACAACATTAGTGAAACCCCTGTGTGTTGCCGTTAAACTAGAGATGATATGGATTCTGCATGAGACCAAGGACTGGACGTAGAAATAAGTTATCCTATTTAGGGTGTCCGTACAGAAAGGTTCGGCTGTATATAATGGATTTACAATATTTCCATTAGGACTCAGTTCTAGGGAAGTCAAGCCATCTTGAGAATATTTCAACTTGGCATTACATATAAGTTGAAAGTCTCTGTCCTGCGCTGCAGTATGTGATTTGTGCAGTAGAGGGCTTTTCAAGCGATTGTCGCAAAAGTAATTACTCTAGCCAATCACAAGGCACACAAACATTACAGTGAACCAATCAAAACTCGAAGCAACTACATGTAGATGACGTAAAAAGCGCGGGGAAACGTGCGCAAACGAGTCACGGTTTTGAGTTTACTTCTGATTGGATGAAAAAGTGGCGGGAGTTCTTTAGCCAATCGTGTGTCGTAGTAATGTAAAACCAATTACTCTTCGACACTCAATTGAAAACCACTCTTGGTAAATATAAGTGGCCTCGTATGGCTATACAGTAGTTGCGCTAATGAAACCTTCAACTTAATTTTGGGAACAGTGGTGAACAAATAGAATGTATTATTTGTAACCTGAAAACAATTTAGATAACTTATAAGGTGAATATTTAAGTGATATAAGTTAGTAACTCCAGTTAAGCGTAAACAATTCTTGCTTTGGGATATTATTTGAGTCAAAACGCATACTGTTATGATATAGTCTCAGCATGAAGACGCTAAGTTAGAATATAGTATATGTTACATTAATAATGTATGTTTCAACAAGTGTTTAGGTCGGCACTTACTAGGGAACAAGTCGCAGGGACTTGCTTCGGGGACTAGTCCCCTAGTGTGTACTCGTATTTCGCATAGAAATTCTAGTGGCAGGGAGCACATTTTTGGTCCCTGCGACTAGTCCCACGAATTAAGCTGGTTTGATTTCTGGGACTAGTCCCACAAATCGGTCAATTTTCTAATGTGTGCACACTAAGAGATTATAAGTCCTTGCGACTAGTCGCCTAGTGTGTGCTTAGCTTTAATAAGATGTGGTTCATTAAAGAGATGTACGTAATTTTTTAATGACGTGTTCCGGTGTGATACAGTATACTGGAAACAACAAAAGAAAAAACAAATCGGCGAATGATTAGCTCAGTTGGTAGAGCGCCGGACTGCTCGGATAAGGAGTATGAACCGTAGGTCCCATCTCCTACATCTTAAATGTTATGGTTAGCAGGTGACGGAAAGAACCCACACGCTTATCGTAGAGAGTAGGGCATGAAGTTGCCGGTGTTAAGAACGGGGAAATATTTTGAATGAATAAAATGAAGCAATTATTGAATTCGGCTTTCGTAGGATATGAAGAATTCTGCAGATCTCGGAGGGTGTTACCCACCTCGGCCTTCGGCCTCTGTGGATTACACCCTCCTTGATCTGCAGAATTCTTCATATCCTACCCAGCCTCATTCAATAATTGCTAATTATTATTCATTCAAAATATTTCCCCGTTTCTGATTGGTTAAAACCACACGCGTAATTCACCATAACCAGTTGCTGTTTACCAAATTTGGAAAGAATCTTCGTCATATTGCATCAATGACGTCAAAAGTGCAGCCCGCTGAAAATTATTGAACCAATGACGTCAAAAGTGCAGCCCACTGAAAATTATTGAACCGTTGACCGAGAAAACCTGGGGACGAGATTGTTTACTTTTGGTGAGCGGAAAAACAAAGAGCGAAATGGCGAAACTCCTTTAAGAACGGGGAAATATTTTGAATGAATAATAAAGCAATTATTGAATTCGGCTTTCGTAGGATATGAAGAATTCTGCAGATCTCGGAGAGTGTTATCCACCTCGGCCTTCGGCCTCTGTGGATAACACCCTCCTTGATCTGCAGAATTCTTCATATCCTACTTCGCCTCATTCAATAATTGCTAAATATTAAGTTTGTATTGATTCTGTTTTCGACTTTATTCACATGAACCGGATGTTAAACAAAGCGCCGGGAAATAAACATGATGGAAAAATTAACTGAGTTTTGTTTCCAGAGGCGAAGCGGTTTCAAGGAGCACGACCTGATCACGTGAGAGTCAAAAGTTCATGCTGTTTTCCCTAGGTAGTTAGTGAGTTTTGTTTACCTAAGAGAGTTCTGACAAGTCCGTAAATTATGGGATTAGCAACTGTTGATCCACATTAGTGACTTACGTAGTCATAAAGTGCAGACCAAGCTTTACAAAATGTCCCCAAGGGTGGTGCAGATAGACCCAATAGCTATAGTAAGCAAGATACAGTCATTTGAAAATGTCAAAATGTTCAAAGAAATGTATGGCCGTCTGGATGGCCCTACATTTCTTTGTTAATTTTGACGTTTTTAAATCGCTGTATCTCAGTCAAAACTCGCCTGATTAACACCAAACTTGGGGATTTTGTGAATCTCGGTGTACTCTTTCTGACTGTGGGGATCAACACGCGTGAAAACGTAGTGCGCATGCGTGCCTTCCCTGCTTCCGGCGCGAATTTGCCATTCAAATTATACGCGATATCAAAACAAACTAGATTTCGGCCGCGAAATTCAAAAAAGTAAGCTCCATACACAAAAGATAAGCTTAGAATTTCACGAACACAAAGTTTATTAATTGCTTTAGTTTCTCTCTTTTGTACCACATACTTTCCTCCTTGCACCAAAGGCGAAAATCATGTTTGAAAGTCCACGCTCGCCTTTGTTTCATTCTGAAGTCAAACATAAACACTGAGAACGGCGATGCACGAATTTGGGGTGATGCTCGATATACCAAGTCAATATATGCACTATTGTCTCGTTCTTTTGTGTGAAGTCTATTGTGTTATTGTGTAAGGGATAGGAATCATTGTTGTGTTCTTTGTGACGTAACTCGAGACTTGCTATTCACTTGGTATATCGTGCACCAGCCCGAATTTGTCTAAATGAGCGGCTTTCTTGCACGATCGCCGCAAACTTTCTAGAAATCCTTGCTCCAGTGCATACCTGGAGGTTTAACGTTTCCTGCTTTGAAGTTTTGGATGCTAATAAAGTTCGATTTTAGCTCCAAAAAAGGCGTTCTTGTTGTGAAGATCGCATTCGCAACCGCCATTTCGAAAATAGAGACCTTACGCATGCGCAGACGTTTTGCACGCGTGTTGTGGGGATCACTATTTACAGACTCGTACCTAGTCCTTCACGGTTTGGAAATATTTACAGTGAGTACACCAGAGCCCAGACTCTCAACGACTCCGAGAACATTTCAGGTACCCAGATAGGTCACCATATCGCGGGCGCAAGTTTAGAGCTCCTTGATGTCACGTGGTTTTTTGAAATTGGATCACGGATTCTTATGATGTCTGGTCATTCTGCGCCATCGGGCCACGCCCTGTTTATGACAAGTTAACCTGACATGAACCCGCGAATAAAAATTTTTATAAGCCGTGCACAAGAACCAACATTGGAAAACAATCAGTATCTTCAATTGTAGTTGACCTTTGGCAAGATCTTCCAACTAGCTTGAAAAATCTTAACACTTTTACCTTTCCTGGCAAATTAAAAGAATTTCTTCTTAAAACTCAATCCAGTAAATAAAATCATGCCAACGACTGCCTATATAGGTGCTTATTTTTTTCGTCTTAGTTTTTAAATATGTGTATCTGTTGTTGTTTTTGTGTTGTTTTTGTTGTACCTGCTACAATCTTTTAATTAACTTTCCTTAGCTAGGGGCTAACTAGAAAACTTAAGTTTATTTAGCCCCTAGACACCTTTAAATGGTAATGTTTAGCTTTTTTTTCCCCTCTTTATAGATCTTAATTCCTTTAAAAAATGTCTTATTGGAACAATAAACTACAACAACAACTTGACACCGACTAACTTACTTGACACTTATGGGAATGGCAACAAAGCTAACACGAGTCTTTCAGCCAATACCATCATGGCTTAACTGACCAATCGCTTTCAACGGACCAGACTTTATAGAACATCATTAACTGACGAACGCAATTCACTTGAATCTGCTCAGGTTGTCGAAATGTCAGTCACCAACAACAGTTTTTCAGAACTACCCTCACAAGGACGAACACGCAATACAAAGTACTGGTACTCCTGGGTTCAAACCATTTACTATGATAAAAAAACGCCAGCCCAAGAGCCAACACCCTTAAATTGCTGAATGACCCGTTCACTGTATCCAGTTCCGTACTTTGAACTCACCGTTTTGCACTCCGAGACACGCGTTACCACATCAGTTGTTCGGGAGCGCAAGGAGGCAAAGTGTCACGATTGGAGTCTCGAAAAGAATAACATAAATGTAACTGGACAAGGCCAGCCTTTACGTTTAAACCGCATGAAGAGCGCCGTGCTTTAAAAACGCACAGTATCGGATGCGAAGAGACCTACGGACAGATCCGATAAGGCACGTTTTTAAAGCGTGTTGTTGGCCATGCTGTTTTTAAAATGTACTTGTAGATCCTATGTACGTTTGCAGCGTTTATCGTGTGCTGTCCCTTTCAGTTTCTGGTTTCCCAAAATCAAAAAACGCGGCTATAAATCAAGGCTGGATGTCTCTGTCAACCTATTAGCTTGAGTATGGCTGCCATCTTGCGCGACTTCGCCGTTGCCGTCGCCTTCGACCTCGTGTGTACGCGCCCACGAGCAATATCGCTAGCCATAATTCATGGTTTCCTTTTCTTTCCTTTGTTTTGCCGCTATGGTGCTCCGTCTGGCTGTCCTTCAGGTCGCCGGAGCTCCGCTATAAAATAATTCTTGAAAACACGTGGGCATCTAAAACATCACAGCCGTGTTTACATACTTTCATCCAAACACACCTATCGACTAACGAGCGCGCGCCTAGTTGCACAGGGGTTTTATAAATGGCAACATTGTTGGATTATGTCAATCAATCAATCAATCAATCAATCAATCAATCAATCAATCAATCAATAATCTTAATGAAGCGGCGTGTTGCGAAGTGCTGGGCAAATGGAAGCACTCATGCAACATTGTGCGTGTTTATGTTCCCCAGTCTTCCGGCGTGCGCGAACTTAAAAATTTGGTGTGTTCTCGGGATAGCCGCTACTCAAAATATGCACAGGGCTTTTATATTAAATGATAACATTTCTCATAAATGTTCCACAAGCAGGGAAGGCCCTCCGGCATTTCTATTGACTCAGTTGCCTCTCTCTCCGTCCACGTGCTTTGATGATAAGAAACGATCGAATTTATAGTGCGCATGCCCTGGCGCAAAGCTGTTGCACGAACCTGGCCAAACTAATAAAACCTTATTCAACATCCATAAATGCTGCATGAAAAATTTGACCATTTTCAAACTTGAGCTAACAACACTCAACGTGTCGCAACACGTCACAACATGGGTGGCCAAACGCGCGCAACATGTTATGCCCAAGTTGGGATATGTTGTGATGAAAGGTAGCGATAAAAGCCAGAATACATTGCTTGATTGTTTTAAAAGCTTAACGCGTAGCGGGCTATTCGACTTATTCTGGCCTTTTCAGTCTGAAACTTCTTGAGGAAGGTTAACGTTGTTTATCGACACGTAAGACACATAACTGAAAAACGATCTCTTGAACCTCTCCAGTTGCAGTTCATTTGTCATCCTGTCACGGTTTTCGGGTTTCATTTTACAGGAAGCAACTTGACTCAAACTTCTCTTTATTACAGTGTTAGCGTATAATTTCACGCAGCAATCTTTTTGTTGACAAAGTTTCTGTCATTTATGTGCACATATTTGCAATGATGTTTGTTTTTTACAGCATAGTTCTACTAACTATGTTCACAGGCTCTCTTCATTTTCATGAGATTTTTCGGTCTGTTGTTCTCAGTCTCAGGCTACAGAGGAGCCTTCTGCGATTTCTTGTTTTGTTTTCTAATGAGACCCGGGTTATAAGTGATTGACTATCGTATTTCCAAGGGGGAAGCAGATAGAACAAATGGAAAAATCACTTAATCTCTCCGACCCTCAAAATGACACGAAGGCCAGCCATTATTTGAGGTGTGTCGCGACGTAAGAAAACAAACAGAATTATAATTTAAGCCTTCAGGTTATAGATAGCAACTTTCTAGTGCACAAATTCCAAACACGTAATAGCTGGAATCAAAAAGCGTCCAATCAAACCCAAATACGGTAATTGTTGACTTCCGCAGAAATCTTTTTACGTCACGCCATCATCGGCCAATCTCACTTGTATGACGTCACCAGAATTTACACCTCGTGAAACAAGCCTACGGTATCGAGGCCCGAGCGGAGTAGTTTTTGCCAATTTGCAGTTGTTTGTGGGTGTAAAGGATGGCTGAAAGTGACCCAGGTAAGGTTTAATTGCAGGAGCAGTAGTGTAAGTATTCAAGGGCTCTAAAGTTTCAAACTTAACGAAGTTAGCGCGTTCTCTACTTTCTTCTGTTTCACATGTTAATTCGATCGATGGCGGTCGCTGAGCTCATACGTACACTGTCGTTATCAGGCAATATTTCGCCAACGATTTTGGAAGCGCCTTATGAAATAAGCACGGCACCGAGTGAGGGTAAATAAAACTCAACTAGTATTATTCCGACTGTTCAGATGTTGGGACAGGAATAGGGATCGAAGATACTGTTTTCTCGCACGTCTCTGTTAGTTGCCAGATAGCTAAACAAGACGTAGTCAACAGCTAGGTAATGTGTTTGCACTACAGAGTAAATGTTGTTGGCGAAAGGCGCTTTTTATCCTTAAAATGATCGTTACAGGGAGTGTATTTTTATTTAACAGACTTTCCACCATAGTGCGATCAGTACGATTTCCGCATGTACTGAAACCAACACTCGAAAATTATGTAAGCTTTATTTGCGTTTGCGAAGTTCGATTTTGATGTCTGTTAACAACTTTTTATCAAAACATGTCGTATATTTATGGGTCCCCTTGAGCTATCTTTATTTTCAAAGGGTGTCAGCATCAAATATAGACTTTAACACAATTTGGGTGGAGGAAAATATTGAAATATTGTTCGTTTATTTCAGTCTTAATGCCGTTCGTATTCGAAAATCGCATGCAAATTGCGTGACGAATATCGAATGTTTGTAGTCGAACAGCGACGGTGGAAAAGTACACACAAAAAGCATGGATTAGCAAGTGACTTACATTATGACTGTGGTATTATCAGTGCTTTCAAATCTGCAAAATTATCTTTAATTTTGGCGAGTTAGATGTTTAGAATCATTGAGTGTTTTGCAGACACTTGGACGACAAATTCTCCCACCCAGCGGGCCCGGTTTGAATCATGATAACTTAAATAGCTTTACGAGGGTTTAATTTCATTTCAAACAATAATCTGTTCGTACTTTTATTAATTTTAATCGGTAGTTAAGTATTCACCTATCAGTCAGATAACTTTACTGTCAGCGGGAATATCATTTTCCAGAATACCTGAATGTATTTGTTTAGCTGTTTCTAGAAATGTCTTAATTTATTCTCCCTTATTGCTTGCTTTGCTATTGTTGGGTGAATATGCCAGTGTATATGCATGTTATTGTATAGTTCTGCATGGTCACTGCATCTTCATGCTTCCGCTTGAGCTATTTGGTAGTGAAGCCTGGAACATATAAGTTAGGCTCGATTCCCAGCCGTTTTGGGAGTGCGTTAATTTTCTTCTCCTCCTCCCAACTACAACTGGATCACTGGTCTGAAGCCCTTGTGTGTGATGTCACATCCGGCTGCAGAAAATCAATGAGATTTCAGCCAGTCTAAACAGGAAGGGTCTCCCACTATCAAAAGGTTGGGAAAAATACAAATGCGCAATGTGAAAGCGCTGAAAAATACACTTTGTGGCAGAAAGAAACTCGTCGGCACTGACATCCACCGTGTTGGATAGACAAGTGACAGAATTGACCAATCACAGGGAAGCTTGCTCGATTCCAAGAGATTTAGCTGTGATTGGTCAAAAAATACACTGGGTAGACCAGTGATCCAGCCGTGGTGTGGGACAAGGAACTCTGGCTCGCAAAACGGCTGGAAATCTACCGGTAGCCCAGGAATAAGTAGAATTCTAAAATTAATTTGTTTCTAATTAAAATGTTTTTAGATATTTAAACATGTAATCTGTCTTCGTTTCAAATTTTTGTTATATGTTTTTCATGATCTTAACACAAAATATTCTCAGCAAATTGTTATATACCGATAATTAATTATAATATGCTGGAAACTGGGAAATATTGGAAATTATATGAAAATTATAACGTTTAGTTGTCAATGTTGAAATTGCATTAATTTTGCACTTTCTCAGATGTTTCATTGTTAAACTACACCTTTTAGCCTCAAAGAAGTGGATGAAAATCAGGGATTAGAACTTCCGTAAAAAAAAATACGTCTTGCCTAGCCTGTAACATTGTCCAAAGTCTTATTTTATAGCCTGGCTAAATTTACAATCTCAAGTACAGTTGCTATGTTACATGACTGTTTCTAAAAGCAGGGAATGGAAACTCTTAACCCTTAAATGCCTGAAATGGCAAGAACAATGTAAATTTAGTACTTTGTGAATATTAGTCAAGTGTGAATAACTTTCCAAATTCAATTTTGATGGTGACCCTGTGATTTTCTAGCTGGCATCCAATACAGCAGGAGTAGAAATACTCTCAGTCACTTCTTGTTACAGAACCAGAGATACTTGTAAACAACAGCATGAATGGCCACTAAGCTTGAACATAAATAATTGTACATCACATCTTTTCCTGGCGTTTTGGACTGTATTTTCAAGGTTAATAAGCTACTTGTTTGTCTACATTGAACAATTTTGTGATTATCATTTCTACTGTAGAAATATATGCAAACCAAATAGTGACATTCAAATATTAAGCCACGTAATAATTTTTAATACAATTCTTCTTAAGTGATCAGATTTATATTCTCCTCACCTGTATACTTGTCAATATAGCAATATTGTAAGGAGAAATAAAATTTTGATCATGATGCTTGAAACTGAAATAATCAGTTGCTTAACATCCCTCTGACGTTTCTACTTGGTAATAATACAGGGCTCAAAGTTTATTTTTGGTTTTGGGAGCACATGTGCAACCAGGTGTAAATTTTTAGGCCCACTGCCAAAATTTTAGGGACAGAGTTAAAAATTTTAGGCACACAGCTTCAAATAGTTGAAGCACCTACTCCAAAAGAATACTTTATGCTCCAAAAAGAGCGACTCAGGCTTTGTGTTGCAATATGGGCTTATTCTAGCAGTATTGAACACAACAAAAACAAATAAAAGAATCAGGGCATTTCACACAAGAGTTAATTACAAGCTTAGATATTAACCATTGAAGTCGCTTAGTTGCATATCCTCACTATCCAATTGCTTGTGTTTGCCTCTGATCATCTTTGAAATTATGTTCACAAAGATTCTTGAGTTTTTTCAACATGCGGGTATTCGTGAGAACAGTAGCACAAAGTTTCCTCACTTGGCTAGCTTTCAAGCCATAGAATTCGTGGACCGGCTCATTTACAAAACTTTGTTTACAAAACAAAGCATTCTGCAACTGTTGTTCCCGAAGAACGAGACACGATTTAATCTCATCTCCAGTCTCCAGGCTTTTCGCTAGGAGCACCTAGCACTATGACCATACTATGTAGCATGTGCTTTATTCCTTCATTTGCATGTGTCAGCAGAGTTGTTTACAACACAGAACGTGGGAAGAAGTGAGTTCAGAAAATCCCCTGGGAAATTAAAGTACTTAACCCTTTCACCACCAAGGGGTCTTCCTTTGATGAGTAAAATCGTCTGGCATTAGACAGAATAAAATCTATAAGTCGCCCTTGGTGGTGAAAGGGTTAAAGATGATGAATAGAACACATACCGATGAAAGGAAAATGGTGCAACTTTATTATGTGGTACCTGGTTGTGTTAGCGATATATCTATGTTTAAATTTATATTTATCAATCGGAGTAAGTTAGTATGGTCAGGTGAGTAAGCACTGGCAGGAGAAGTCGCACTGTACTTTGGCTTTTAAGGCACAGTGGTGTGACAACACATCAATTTTTAGGCACACAGCCAAAAATTTAGTCGCATATGTGACCAGCTGGTTGTTAACTTTGAGCCCTGATAATAGCTTATACATACTGTAATAATTAATAATTAATTTTATTATATAGAACACTAGTGAAATACCAGTTGAGCTTTTGTGCATTAACATGATATTGATGATCACACGTGAAAGTTACATGTTATTTCACACATAAAATAACATGTTATTTTCACAAGTGAAAAGATCACTGTTGCTATGGTTCATAATCCCTTAAAAAGAACTTAGATGTGTTCCTTTATGATCGAAACATCATTAATTAGTTCTTGGATTATGTTTGGAAATCTTCGGCAATCTTTGGAAATTTTCGGAAAACATTGGAAACAATTGTCTGGTCTTCAGACAACTTTATGAGAATCTTCAGAGTTCTTGGGAAAGTGTTCAGAAATGTTCGGAAAATCTTCAAAAAAGTTGTCATTATAACATGTTTCTGCTAATAAACAGAATAATATATGGCTGCTTGTTGATATGGAATTTCTCTTTTTGTTCTTATTATATCTCACAAGTGAGCTGGAACTCACTCGTGAGATATCAACTTGAACACAAGAAGAGAAATTCCATATCTAGATGCACCTATGTATTACATGTATCCTCTATATTTTTGTAGATCTTTCAAATTCCTTTGGTGGAGCTATACTTCATGAGCCCCAGCCTTACGTGCCATCAAACCCGATCCATGAAAATGATATCGAAAGGCTACTGTCAGTGGAGAGTGAGGTGATGGAAGGATCATGGTCTCGTGTGAAAAAGACAAAAGACGCTGAAGTCTGGAGAAGGGATTCTAATGAAGAGGGATTTCCACCAATTACAAAGGTATGGATTTTATGATGATTGCTGTGTAGACTTGCATTAGTTTTTGAACAGTTCAATAATTTAATACAATCTGACATTTGCAGTATAGCGATGTATGCAGAACGGTGTGCATCCTACTTCTCAATCATAATAATGTTTTCGCAACAGCATTAAGTGCTGGCATTGATTTTACATCTGTTTTTTGTCTTCACTTTTTTCCAAGGCTGTCCTACAACTGGAAGATGTTCCTTTCAAGAAAGGTTAGTAACAGTAATTCTGTGTGCATTTCTAGCATACTGACTAGATGTTTCATGGTGTGATCAAAGAGAATAAAGTAATTTGAAGTTAGCTGACACCCATGCATGCACAACCAGTGACTTCAAGCTAGAGCTGTGAGTGATGGTCATTTTGTGTAATAGTGAAAAGGCGTGACATGTTTATAAGTCTTTAGAACGCAAAAACTTGCACGACATTTTTTGAAGAGAATCTTTTCCCTTTAAGTGAATTAATGGAGTAGGTAGACTTGATGGTTTTCCATGAAATTTGGCCAGAACATAACACTGGTAAATAAGAAACAAAAGTGTGTTAGCAGATTATAATATTTTAACGTGGTTTCTGGTGGCAACCTCTAATGCAACACATTTTGTGAATTGTTCAATAGTAGAACTTGACAGTTAAAAGATAAACAAGAGCTCACGCTCCGTAAACCCTTCTGGACATTTCAGGGACTCCTGCTCCAAAGAGACACTACCGGTAATTAGGGTCTCTTGTAGAATCCCGCTGGGGCAAAATAAAGATTGATTGTGAGTGATTGATTGAACCAGTAGAAATATAAGAAAATGATTAAAAGTAACTTACAAACTATAAGAAACAGACATTGATGTAAATCAACAATTTTTCATAATGTGTTGTTTCAGCTGTGAAGCTGATGACAGACTGGAAGTTGCGTCAGGAATGGGACAAGACTGCAGCTGTTGTGGATGTTTTGGACAGAATAGGAAATTTCAAAGTTGTTTACAAGTAAGGAAACAAACTAAGGTTTATGCTGGACATTCTGCAGACCCTACCTTACTGTCCGCTAGATCCTCTCTCACTGTAAATGTACAGATCAAAATCAGGAATATTACAATTGTAGAGACGATATCAACAAAATTGATATTGGCACACAACTGTACACGTGTTTCGTAAGTAGTCATTGACTGAGATGAGTGGTGGCTGAATTGAAAATGCTGATGGATATAACATTACATATATGTTTTCTGATACAGTTCTTGTGTCATCAGCCCTACACATAATTGTCTTTTATGTTTTCTCTCTGCAAAGCAATACTTTTTCTAAAACTTAAATTGCCATAAGATTCTACTTTTACAAAGAAGGGGAATTGGTAGGGGCTTTCAATGGGTTCGTGAATTTTCCTTGGATAGTGCTGACAATTGCTAGCTATGACCTTTATTAAATCATTAAAATATATAACTACAATAAACTATATATTAGGGCGCGTTCGTTTGGGATATTCCGGAATAAGAATATATTCCGGAATATATTCGTATTCTCCTGGGAGCAGAATAGCTGGAATGGAAATCCAGGTATTCATAATGACAATAGTTCCCAAACAAACGCTTACTCGCATTATTCCCGACCAATTATTCTTATTCCGGATTGATCCCAAACGAACGCGCCCTAAGTTTCAGCTGTACCTTAGTCTCCCTTGACGTTTAAATTTAAATGACTTGAATGCATGTACAAGCTCTTTGACTGTGTAACGTAAATTCTGATCAATACATTGTTTCATCAGCCGCCTGAAGATGCCACTGTTTTGTACTAAGAGAGATGCTGTGCTGGCCTCATTAGAGCGTTATGATTCAGACCAGCATTGTTATATCCTGGCGCTACGCAGTACTGAGCATCCTCTTATTCAAGAAACGCAGAAGTCAAGCTTTGTGAGGTAAGTCAAGTTGTAAACAACAAATTATAAATTGTCATCATTAAATAATTTTAAAATAAATTATAGTAATTATAGGCAATACATCGTGACTGACCAACTGATCATTTACTCAAATGTGTTAACAACAGCTTGACATTGTTGAGGAACTGTAAACAAACACAGAAGAGCTACCATGGGGCAAGGGCCCTGCATATACTGTATAGTCAAACATGGGAAAATTGGAGAAGATTAAGACGGATCCCTCTCAAAGTTCAAGCTATAAGTGCAAATATTATTTGCTAAAAATTCTACTCATAGCACAATATTTAAAGCAACTCACTTTAGTTCATTTCTCTAAGTGACCCTGCAGTTGAATACTCAAGCATTCTCGAGAAACCTAATGACAAACATTGTAAGAATGCTTTAAGTGCGTGTTATTGTGTTTTTAACTAAAGTGAAACATCTGTGTTAACTGAAATATGGGTGTCTTCAAGTTCAATTTCTCTTGCGAGGTCAGCTTGAGAACTTAAGTCCCGGGGGGGGGGGGGGGGTACTCCTTTATAAGGGCTTAATGGGGACATGCGGCCAGCCAGGGTATGTTTTTCAGGATTTTTGTCTTAAACAGGGTATCAAATTTGTCATTTTTTGTCTTAATCAGGGTATCGATTTATCAATTTTTGTCTTAAATGGGATATCTTTTCTTGGACGATAAACAGAAAAATTTTTACAAGCTCTTGTAAATTATTATTGCCTTCCGTTGACTATGACATTGATACCAGGCACGTTAACTTTCCATTGATTACACAACAAGAAAGCCACACAATTTGTAACCGCAACTTTTAATCTATGTCTTAAGCGGCCTTCACACGGCAAACTAAAGTTGGCAAACTCAAGTTGATGTGTGTGAACGGCACAAAAACAGTCGGCAAACAAGTTGGCAAACTGTTGGCGACAAACAGAACTTGCCTCTATTCTCGCCAACTTTTTCGCCAACTTTTTTGTGTTGGTAAACTCGTATCTGACGTGTGAACGGTTGGCCAACATGTGTTGGTAATTTTCAACCAATTAAAACGAGTGCTATTCACGTGATTTATTTGCGTGACACTTCACAAAATGGGGGACATGAGTCAACACTTTTCAAGTTTAATATCAAAGCAGTTCACAATTGTCGGGCTGTTCGGGGCGTTTCATCTATAGCCTACAAAGATACTAAAAACAAACAAAACAAAAATGGAGGAGCGCGCGGACAAACTTGGTTTCGTCCAAACCTTTCTAATTCTCCACCGCTTCCTGGTTCTTCTCTTCTTATCCTCTGTTTCACTGTTGTACGTGATTGAAACTGCACTAAAAAGCAGCCATGTTGGAAATTGCCGTGTTTGTTATTTGCCACGAGTTTGACGTGAGAAGGTACGAGTTTGCCAACTTTTTGAAGTTTTCCAATACGAGTTTGCCAACTTAAGTTTGCCGTGTGAAGGCTGCTTTAAACAGGGTATCAAAAATTGGACTTCTGTCTTAAACAGGGTAGGAAAATCAGCGATGTTTGTCTTAAACAGGGTCAGGGTATGTGGGGCCGGGCCGCACATCCCCACCCAGGGATTTATCAAGTACCCCCCCCCCCCCCCCCCCGGGCTTAAGTCGCAATAAGTTCTTAACTGTGTTCAAAACAATACAATGCTGGGAGGCTTTTTGGTAACTCAATTTTTGCCATTATTGCTCAAATGTGAAGGTCATTCTTAGACTCCTAAGAGACTGACGCATACATGTATGTGTTACAAAAAAACAAACAATCATACCTGGGAAAAAGTAAATATTAACTGCTTCCCTTGAACAAGTGCCCCTCCCCCCCTGTCTTCTCCTAAATTTTAAATAAGCGCCTGGATTCAGGGATCTGTCTGTAAGCTGTAAGATTTAGGTGTCCACAGGGCACAAACGTGTTGATGTGTGCATATTGTATTGTCCACAGGGCCGAGACCATCCTTTCAGGCACAATAATACGCCCAGTTGAGGATGGTTCCCAGTCCTCCACTGTAACCATCATCACGCAGATGAAACTGAAAGGCTCTGCGCCACAGTTCATCAAAAACAGCTACCTGGCTGGGAGCCCTGTGAAACGAATGCAGCTGTTGAGGAAATTCTACATCAAACACCAAGGTGACGAGGACAGGAACTTGAGTTTGAGTGGCAGCGACAAGGATATCAAGATGAGTCCGTACACCAGTCCTAAGAAGCCAAAGTCCACAAGTTTCTCTGGAGGAAGTATTGATAATGTAATGGATTAATATTATTTAACTAATCAGGATTAATTTAATTGCAACTTAGGGTAGTAAGTAATATTTATTTTGCACCATATTTGTAATGTTATAATCACTGCTAGGGTGGTCAAAATGTTTTGAGGTACTGGCCAATAGCTTTATTACTAGAGCAAATGGCTGATCCTGGGGAGGACTCCTATAGAAAAAAGACATTGGTGCTCGCCAAACCTTTTAGGTGTAAAAAACGCGGTTTTGGTTCCCTTAAGGTTGTTCTGAACACCCTAAAAAGTACCTCAAAAGGTCCGGCTGGAGCTTGTGTGGTTAACCTTTTATGGTATTGAGCTGAAACAGTGTGATGGGAGATAATGTGTTATGTTAAGGTTTCGGGCAGGAATTTCAAACCGCGCCCACAAAGCAGGATCTTAATATGTCTTGGTTTTTTTTTGCAAAATTTCCAACAAGCACCCCGATCCTTTTTATATGGGAGTCCCACCCCAAGTGGTGACTCATCTTTTTCTAAAGGATCAGAAGAATGTACATGTAAGCCTAGCAGAGTAGCAGGCTGAAATCACGAAGTGGTTCATGATTTTGGCCATCCCTGGACTACTGCTACCTAATAATTATTATAAGTATTATTACTAATTACTATATTATCATAATCATTATAATTATTATTATTATCATTATAATTAGTATTATTATTATTATAATTATTATTATAATAATTATTGTTATTAGCTCTGTTATTGGATGTATAATTTATGCAATGTTCTGTAGAGCTTGTGTTTCTTAGGCATGATTGTACTTAGTACTCACATTGATGAACTTGATGTAGGATTTCTTGCAGTTATTAGACTGTGATTAAGGACATGAAATAGTCTTCTAGTGCATTTACATGTATTCATGCAACGAAATGCCTGTGGACTGGGGATGAGAACAGCTTATTGCTGTTTTCACATTCAATTATTACATATAGTCCCGTTAATATTTTGGGGAAAGTGTTTGTATTCAGCACTACATGTATAGCAAGTCACAACAAGTAGGTAGTTTATAAAAAAGTATGATATGTATTTGTCAATTGATGTAGTCTTCTAGGGAGAGTTAGATGAGACTGAGAGTGAAGCAGGGAGCCACTGACCTCTCGTACCTTCATTCCCTTTTTTCCCACAGTGTTTTGAGCTCCCTCAGTTCCCTGAGCCCTGCCCACTCCTGAAGTAAATTCTTACTGATCAATACCTCAAAATCAGCATGACTTGTTATTGTCCCAACTTAATGAGGCATACATGCTTGAAGAATTTGAAAAGAATGTTCTGAAAGGCAGGTTGTTTTCATGTGTTATTAGCTGTTTCTGGGTAGCTTGAAAGTATACTTACTTTTAGCTAAGAGCTTCAAAAGCATTATTTTTTTACAGGAAATGGAGGCTGTTTTTGGAATGTGCAATGTCATGGTACAATGAGGCAATTTGCTTGATTGTTGACTTCTTTTCACAAATTCACAAACTACTAAGCAAAGTGACTTTTCGGATTTTTCTTTTACTTTTTTCTGTTTGTTTTTTTTTCCTTTCATTTCCTCTCCTTTTCTTTCCTGATCTATTCTGCTCTATTTTGTTTTTTTCCTTTCTTGTCTTTTTTCCTTTTTCAACAAAAAGAAACAATCTATGGAAAAAAGGACTATGTTACTTATTCGAGACATTCCATTTACAAGTACACAGAATAGAGTACATGGAATATTTTAAATTTCTCTTGCGTATTATATAGGTAATTTCTGTTAACCACGGGAAGCTACAGTAATTTCCCTTTACTAACTTAGAATAGGCTCAATAGAAAGTTTGAAATGGGATGGCACTGGTTATTAGCAGATAATTTTATTTTTAATCTTAATGGTATTGTATTTTAGATTTTATTTGCTGCTGCAGTTAAGTGCATGACACTATGCGCAGAAAGTAATTTTATGTATTTTATGTTAAGTTAGACATGTCAAAATTCTGATGCACTAGTTGTAAATCAGTTCTACTGTAGTCGAGTATCTGAAGAAATTTCACAGATTCAATCGGAGATCTTCTTGTATACATTAATAACTTAACTTCGTATATCTTATTATTCTACATTTTTTTACTGCCCGGAATAGAGTTTGTAAAAATTCTACAAAATTCCAGAAAATTTCCCATCTCAAGATGATCCGTTCTGATCAACTGTTTGCCTAAAATTGAGAATTATCAATGAGTAAGGAAACATTTCCACTATTAAATCGTATGAGTTTGTACTAGCAAGCCCTTGGGCTCTTTGCAATTGTATGAATCAGAAATAGATTGCCAAAAGCCATGTGTTGGCAATTTGCTAAGCTCTCTAGCTAGTCAAAGGTGCTCGTTTTGTTCATGTTGATTTTTAACCAATCAGTAGTCTCCTTCGCAGCCATCATCAGGGTCGTCAGACAGTGCTTCTCCACATACTGTGTAGAAGCGTTACATGACAAACCTAGTAACGGCTATGAAGGAGACTAATCAATCAGGTGCAAATCCAAAACGTTGATAAACGCTAGCTTTACTATCATCTGAACTCTTGAAAGAACTTGCGGTGATTCTTCACTGTACACGTTTCCTAGTTCACATTTGTACTCTGTTTTATTAATCATGTAGAGTTGTGTGACAATTCTAGCTAGGTTGGGTTGTGCGATATACCTTTGTACCTTGTTATACTGAACTTTGTATTCTCATCTGTTGTCAATTTGTCGAAAAAGATTCAAGTAAACTGTAGTAATGTAGTTTGGTGTGTATATATTTTTTCCAGACGTGAGGCGTACCTAGTGTTTAGCTCCCTTAACTGTGGTCAGCTGAAGAACTTAAAGAATGGGTTAACCTGCGAAGCAAAGGTTTGAAGCGTTCCCCTACGAATGTGTTTTTTTTTTCCGCATCCTGGCCGCGCGCAAGTGAGAAGGAAATAAAAGCCTTGGAGTTGATTGGTTTGCTCTAGCTCCAATTTGCTCGTTGTCAGAATGCGGACAAGGCTTTTCGTGTGAGCACGCTTGCTATGCAAGGCAGATTGTGGGTATGCTATTGGTTCAGGGCGCGGTTGTTTACGACCTCGATTAAACTCATTTAAGCCCATTCCAAACGCATGTGCGGCAGCGCCGTATCTAACTGATGAGTTAAATACGGCAGAAGCTGAGCGGAGTTTGTATCAGTTTGGTTCGGCGGGTCAGGGTTGGAGGGCATGAAGCTCAAAGTGTTCGCTAAAAATAAAAGACATTTATAGGTAACTTGGCACTTGTTTTTCACACACAAGTGGTTGCAATTAAAACTGACAAATCAGTGACTTGTTCACATGATTAGAATAAACAAACAAGAAGCCAATCTAGCAGCACGTGTATTCCGGAGTATATCCCGGCTATTCTGCTCCTGGGAGCAGAATAGATGGAATGGAAATCCAGGTATTCCGGAATAAGAATAGCTCCCAAACACGCTTACTCGCACTATTCCAATTATTCTTATTCCGGATTGATCCCAAACGAACGCGCCCCTAGTTACTCCCCTTATAGTACACTCAACAATATTACTCAATTTTGATTGGTCGAGAGCAGTACAACTAATCCCAAGTTGTACTCCGTAGGAGTACGTATTAAGTTTCCATGGAAACGAAGCGTACTCAATCAAGCGGCAAATTTCAACGTCAATGTTTTGATCAATAGATATCTGTCAAAACAAGGTATCTGCTGACCAGTATCACGTGACCATATCGCGGGCTCAAGTGTACAGCTCATCGAGTTCACGTGTTTTTTGAAGTTGACCGCTGACCAAGTGCTGGTTTTCGATTGGGTCGCGGACTCATGTCAGGTTAACTTGTTGAAAACCGGGCAGGCTCGGGCAGGATTGTGCTAACTATTGTGCATTGATTGTGATTGTTCAACCATGCATGATGAAAAGGCGAAGAAGACAGGTGAAATTATTTTCAGTGTTACACAAAACCTAACTCCTTGCATACGGCGGCTGAGCCCGCAGTATGTGCGGCAGTCAAAACTTTATAGCTGTCCTGCCGAAACGACACGAAAATAGCCTTTTTCTTCGTCGCTAGCTAAAATAAAGACAATGGTAAAGCTGCTTTGGCATCTTTTAATTATTAAGTACAGAATTCCGGGATTAATTTGACGACAAACAGTACATTTGGTTCAGAATAAGACTACTATTATCCTACATGGCAACTATCGACAAACTACTATTTTTGGCGCCAAATTAGAAGCTTGGAGACAGAAAATGTTTCATATTTTTCCCTTTTTGCAATGTGATATGGTTTTGGGAATTGTAAATCCTCTTTCGTGAAAATTTAATGCAATCTCTAATGAGAAAAGTTGCATGATTTCAATGCCTTTCCTGTCAACTTACCTTGACGTGAGGACAGTTAAGTTTTTCCCGCCTGTTGCATCCTGATTGGTCAATTCAAATTTCCCGCGTAAAAGCCGTATGCAAGGCTTGTGAGTTGCCGCAGTTCTTGCGTGATTTTGGTGGCTATGCATGTAACTGAAAAATTACATCATTCTATCACACTTCGTAATTTTGTTGAATGTACTATAAATAAAAAAAGCACGACCTTCTCGCACAACTCGTGATTAAAAGAGATACTCGTGATTTTGAAAATTTTCAAATTGCACTCGCCTAAAGGCTCGTGCAATTTTGAAAACTTTCAAAATCACTCGTTCCTATTAATCACGAATTCGTGCGATTTCCTATACTAATAGGTTGAATGACTCTTACATTGAGCATGGAGTGGAATCCCTTACCCATGTGGGAGGTGGTATTCTGTCCCCTTCATCGAAATGGTGCGTGACGCATGCGTAACCGTAGTTGAATAGCCGCAATGATCTTCGTAGCATAGTAAATGGTTTGAACCCAGGAGTAATATACAGATTTAGGCCAGCCTAAAAGTGTAGCTCCTTAGCCGTGTTGTTCAGTGCCCGATTAAGCAAACCCAGGAATAGGTAGAATTTTGATTTGAGTTTTGTAACTTTGCGGTGAGGTTTTCTGTTTACTGTGTGACTTCCTGTTTTGAGTTTTATAATCACCATATACACAAAACAAAGCAGCAAAAAACATTTGTATAGCAGAAAAAGTTAATTCGAATAAATTTTAATCCTGGGCTAGCGTTAAAGGGGCATTGTCACGCTATTTGGCAACTTTATGAAAAGCCAGAGGGTGTCTTAGCATCAATTGAATTCCAAAACTAATGATCTAGTTTTGTTATTGAAGAATATTTAAAGGTACTAAAATTGATAAATGAATAAAGATGGCGAATTTTGTGCTCGGTAATAAATGTTAAAGGTGAATTAATCTACATGACACGAGCATGGGACAAAGAAAAATCTGAGTCCCCGACAGGAATCTAACCCATGACCTCCCGAATATCGGGCGGGCGCTCTATCCACTGAGCTACGAGAACTCATGGAGAGCAAAGTCATATGTGACAGGAGTCCTGCATACTGCTAGGATTAGCATTTCTTTGTTTTGTAGCTATTGTTAGGGTTAGGGCTATTATGTTGACTTCTTTGTTTTATTTGTTGTACGTCACTGGTGAGTTTCACAGGTTCTTACACCGAGGCAGAGCCTGTTTTGACAGGTGTCAATTGACCATAAAATGGATGTCCAATAGTAAAGAAGTAGACGGTAAACCAAGGCTGCATGTCTATTATTTGGAGTATGACCGCCATGTTGCGCGACTCCATCGCCGTCGCCGTCGTGAGTACGCGCCCACGAGCAATGCCGCTAGCCATGATAACCATGAGAAAATCAACTCATGGGTTTCTTTTTCTTTCCTATATAAGTATGGGGCTCAGCTTGATAACCCTTCGGGCCGCCGGAGCTCCGCTATCAGTAGTTCGTATTGTGTGATCGTCCGGGGGAGGGTAGTTCTGAAAAGAACTGTTGTTGGTGACTGACGTTTTGACAACCTGAGCGGAAGTCATCTTCAGAGTCAAGTGAATAGTGTTTGTCAGTCGATGTTATAAGTCTGGTCCGGTGAAAGTGATTGGACAGAAGCCATGATCGTATTGGCTGAAAGACTCGTGTTAAGTTTGTCATTCAGTCATTAGTCGGTTTCGATCCGTCTTTTGTTAGTCAAATTGGTCGGTTTGAGGTCCGTCTATTGTTGGTCAAAATTAAGTCGGTCTGTTAGAAGTCCGTTTGTCGGTTTCGTTTTCGTCGCGGATAAGTCGTTTGTAAGGTGCCGGTGGTTGCCGACATCTGTTAAGAGGCGCTTGTCCTAAGCACAGCATGAAATTAAGGATTTACGTATCTTTTCCTTTTCCATAAAGATGCGTAAATATCGGGGGTTCTCCTTACGAGCAATTTAAGTGTTGCGTAAAGAAACGTAAACTTTAATACGCCGTAAAGATGACGTTCAGGCTATTAAAAGAACGTAAACGCGTGAGGTGATTCTTTACGCAGTATTTAGGGAATCTTTTCGCAAGTTAGTGTACCAGCTTTCCAGAGTCAGTCGATGAAAATAGTTTGTA
Organism: Platygyra sinensis; assembly: GCA_019787425.1. Taxonomy (NCBI): domain Eukaryota; kingdom Metazoa; phylum Cnidaria; class Anthozoa; order Scleractinia; family Merulinidae; genus Platygyra; species Platygyra sinensis. Next base: position 13,728 of record JAHPZR010038412.1, on the reverse strand, counting down.
CTGTAGGTTAAGCAGTGAGCGGAGTCCCAGTCATTGTTGTGGTTTTTCAGTTGATGATGCACAGCAATGTGACTGTTGGCATCACCATTTCTCGTGGCTCGTTTGTGTTCAGTCAGTCTCGTGTTAAGGTTTCTGCCAGTCTCACCAATGTAGGAAGCCTGGCATTCGGAGCATTTGATCTTGTAAACTGCTCCCTGTCTGTTGTTGGGTTCGTCTCGGTCTTTAACGTTGGTCAGTAAGTGCTGTAACGTAGTTGTAGGTTTGTGGGCTACACGGATATTGTAGGGCTGTAAGATCTGTGCCCAGGGGGGTGGATACTTCCGCGAATTTTGGATAGGGGTGTGCCGCGAAAGGTTCTTGAACCCTAACCCTATTTAAGGACTAAGAAAACGAAAACTGACACTCTTTTTAAGACTCGAACATTCGTTTAGGCGGGCGTTTTCACACCCCAGTATTAGATAATACAATTTAGTTACCCTATCTAAGGACCACACCAGGAACACAGCAACAAAAGGATCAAAAAAGATACCCTATTTAAGGACCGAGAACCTCAAAAACCGTACCCTATTCTGCGGCACGTACCTATATAGCCCATATATGGGACTCCCCCCTCCCCGGGGGATCCGCGAGAGGGTCCCAGAGGTGCCTTTGATGTAAGGTATAGTCACTGTAGTAACAGGTTTCGGGTTCTTGTTCGTTGCGTCAGCTTCTGTAGGTCGGAAAATGTTTCGTCTAATAAAGTCTAATGGTGTTGATAAATACGTTCAGGGTATTTGTTTTCGTCACGTAAGCTATCCGGTGTATCACAAACTAGTAGTTGCGCTCATCTGGCTAAAGTCTTTACAGAAAACCGACGCATACCGACAGATTACTTGACGAATCATCCTACAACCTGACTTCACACAAAGTCACGACTATACATATAAAAACTCTGACGCGTCCTTTCTTAACTGGGGAGTCGTCGACAATTTCGATGACTTGAGGTTGTTGAACGCCTCTTATAATTTCTTTTAACAGACTCTCGGCTGGTGCGTCCACCATCCCTTTGGGTTTTTCCACTCCCTCATATTGTGAAGGAGTCGCCTTCCCTGTTCCAACACGTTTCCCTAAGCATCCCTGCTGCAAAGCCATCGGTTTTACGATTTGAACGGCCATGCTATCAAGAATGTTTTTATCTTCTAAAATAAGATGTTGTTCAGCGGCTAAGCGTTCTCCTTTGTCCAGTTGTGATCATGGACCCGCGGTGAAAACATCCCTTTCCTGCACTTATTGTTGGGCCTACTCGTTGTAGAAAAAGTCAATTTGTCAAAAGTCCACTTGAGGTCGGTGAAGACATCATCGACAGCGCTCCTGAAAATATCATCTGGTGTTATGGTGTCTATCAGTCCAGGCTTATGGTGACATGCAAAGAAATATTCCCGACATTCATTTTGTGAAAGGAGTTCCCAGTGACTTAGAATCCATGATTAACCCCTCTAAAAGAAATCCTGTGGTCATTGATGATCTGATGCAAGAACTTAGTAATGATCCACGAATTACTAGTTTGTTCACCAAAGGATGTCATCGCCGAATGTTATTTTTATTCTACAAAACATTTTTCATCGGGGCAAAGAACTGAGGGATATGAGTTTAAACTGCCATTATTTGTTTTGTCAGATTAACCACTTGGCAAAGCAAATGTTTCCTAGTCATCTAAAATACATGTAAGAATCATTCCAAGACCCAACCATAACCAGTAGGCCTTACGGATATTTATTATGCGACCTCAAAGCGGAAACAAAGACTGACTTCCGGTTGAGGACCAACGTTTTCCCCAGGGAGACTCAGTTTGCTTACGTCAAAAAGGTATAAAAAGACTGAGCCACATAGTTAAAAATGTTATTTCTCACGAGTGAGCTAACGAATGAGGCTGAAATAACTATTTTTTCGGCGCGAGATACAACAAGGGCTTGGGTTCCAGGACGGGGGATCATGGGTAGAAATGTAGGGGTATATAAGACCGGGAATAGCACGTGGTTGTCATCTAGGCTTCAGAACCAACCGCGTTCTTCTTGTTTCGTTTTGTTTAATTTTTTCTTTGTTTAGCTCTTTCTTTTTCAGATACCATGCATCCAGTCTGGTAGAATCGGCTGTTCTAATTTGATTTTTTTAAAAGCCTTCGTAGGTTGGGCTTCAAATCGCTTGGAGCTTGAGCCTTGGTTCCTACCCAGATTTCCTGAACATTTTTTCCCCACAGGGGTTTTTTTGTGGCAGGTTTTTTCTGGCCTCCGTTCAAACCGCATTTGCTTTGTTGGGGGTTGCTCAGCTCTAATAGGTTTTTGTTCGTTTTCTTCTTTTTTTGTACTTTAGGTTTATATTGTAATTTATTTACATTGTACGTAGGAGTTGATAATCTCCAGCCTAACTGACACAAAGCTTGAGAGCTGATATGGGGATGTAGGCCAAGATGGCCTGTTTATGTTGTTTTTTATGTTTATGTTATTTTTGATGCAATATCTGAGTTGATGTTCCCCAGCCAAACTGGCAGTGTAACTGGCTAAAAGCTTGTAATGAAAACTGTTTTGGGGAACTAGACCAAGATGACATGTTTATCTTACAGTCGAATGCAATGTCGGAGCTGATGTCCTCCAGCCTAACTGGTATCAAGACTGCTGAGTGCTTATCCGGAGAAAAGGCGAAGTATTTTGTGTATTCAGTAATAAGAGTGTTGTAGCTTACCAGTGGGTGGAGATTGCTTTATCTTTGCTAGCTTTTCTAGGTGAAGTCATGATGTTATATCAGAATTGATGTTCTCCAGCCTAACTGGCAGCCTAACTGACATAATGCTTGAGAGCTGATATGGGGATGAAGGCCAAGATGGTCTGTTTATATTATAGTTTAATGAAATGTCGGAGTTAATGTTACCCAGCCTAACTGGCACAAAGATTGTAACAAGAGCTCTTTTAGAGAAGTAGACCAAGATGGCATGTTCATCTTATAGTCAAATGCAATGTTGGAACTGATGTCCTACAGCCTAACTGGTACCAAGACTGCCGAGTGCTCATCTGTAGAAATGGGCCAAATATTTGGTTTATCCAGTAATAAGGGTGTTGTAGCTCACTAACCCTATTGGCACAAGCAAATGACTTGTAAGTGCGGAGATTACTTTATCCTTGCTTACTTTTCTAGGTTAAGTCATGTAAATTGTAAATTGTTTGTGTTATACAGTGCTCGGGTTGGTTCTCGCCAAGCCGTTCCAAAATAAACTTATTTGGTTCAGCGATGCTGTGTTGTTATTTGTTGTGGAGTGGAGACAAAATGTCAGTTTAGCATGGCCCAACGTCTGACAAGGAACCACGATTTTCTCAAGCTGCTTGCCAAGTGTACTCCAGCTCAGCGCAAAGCAATTTTAAAAGAGGCCGACAACGCTTCACAAGAAAAAGAAAATCTTAGTGCAGCAATTGGAGAAAACTTTTTAAGTGTCTTGTTATCACCGCTGCTGCGTGTGTTGAGTTCGATTCTCACCTAAAATGAATTGTACGTGACGTATGATTCTCGTCCCTGAAACACTCTGGAAAGAATGCAGCAACGCCAGTAGATATTAACACCACCCGTGACACAAACTCTGAAAAACTTAGACAGTGAGATGACTGATATTCAAAATCTTAGAAAGTGAGATTAATGATATTCTATCCAAACAGCTAAACGATGAACAGAAAGCAAAACTCTATAACCAAGGCTTTGCAGGGCTATTTAACGTATCACGTCCAGCGAAAAGGTCAACCACTTCACGTGAATTTAAAAACTCCCAAGCGCGTGGAAACGCTCCAACCAGAAGAGAGTGAAGAAACTAGTAAAGAATCCACCGCGGAGGCAGAAACTGTTCCGACTTCATCAGTAGAACAAGGAGTAATGAAAAGTGTCCCAAGCTCTACAAGGCGGGGGCAAGGCAACTGTTGGATAAAATCAAAGAACATCGAGATGTGTTGAATTGGAACTAAAAAGGTGAACCCATTACAGGGCCTCACGTGGTGGATTTAGTCAACGATATGCTGCGTCACCGTAAAGGGTTTGAGCCGGTCGGCTGGTCAGTTTTTGTGAGAGGTCTGGCACGAATGAATATTCCTGAGAACACAGTTCGAAATCCGCAAAGGTAAAGCGCCATCCGGGAATTCAAAGCAAGAGTTAGAGAGGAGACTCCAGACAGTCTTTCCCATTGGTTTCCTACTCCACATTCTACCTCATCCCCCGTGAAAAAGCAAAGGCGGAGAGCAGCAAGCCCGCGCCCTCAAGCTGTTCACTGGTTACCATTGTAAATCATGAGAACTGACATTTTATTATTGTAAATAGTTTTCTTTATTTTGATCACTCAATAAAATACGTTTAAGCTAAATCAATTACATGGTGTATTTAATGAACCTGATGCTGTGCTTTTGCTCCTTGAATGTTTTTATGGGTATGATATGTTTTGAGACTTAGCGAAAAATGTTTTTCCATAAAGCGTTTGACAAGAAAATCATTACGTTGTTCATTTATAGAAAAATGATGTACAACGGTGCTCATTCCAATATTACGAAAGCGAAATAAAGCATAATACCAGCAATAATGACCGCACACTTTACAGTTGATACTTTGCAATGTCACAGAGTTAAAGCTCCAGCCGTTAGAGTTATTGTTCAAAAAGGAAGAAAATGTTCTAGTATAATTGCTTGGGGGTAATCCATAAGAGTCGAAAAGTTCTCCTTTTGATCGTTTGTGAATTAAAACGCAACCCAGTGCGATCCAGGCTTCTCCCTAGTATTCACGTTGGCCATATAAACAAGACTGTTTTGAAACACGGCGTAAATGATGACGTTAACCGTTTTGGCGAGTGCTTGTCCAAAATGAAACTCGATGCGAAGATTTCCTTGTTTTGTAAGCTCAAAATGATCACCGAGCAGTGATCTGGGGACAAGTCAAAGCAGAACGCTGTGCAGCATCCTGGGAGAGCTTCATTACCAGAAATCACGGACATTTCAAGCCCGCTAAAAATTGTCAGCGGTGTATCATGTTACACTCAAGAACAATAAAATCTAATATGGCGGCGCTTATCGCTCTGTGATGTGCTTCACAGGTTAAGCACTGTTGATATAATGTATGCCGAGAATAGGAAAAAGAAAAGATCTTCCTTGGATTCTTGATCCGTTGTCCTTGCTTATTTTGAACCATTGACCAGGAATCCAAAAATTAAGGTCAATGTAGTTCAACTCATTTCCTCTCTCGTCTTTGATTCCAACAAGCTCATGCCATTTCTTCAGAATTGGATATGGGATGTATATTGACAGAGCAATTTCAGCTTGTCTACTGTGCTGCTGATGTATATAAGACAACGGGGAATCAGTGACTTGAAGCTTAAAATCAAGGGCTTTCTTTTCGAAATCGAGCAAAACATGAGACATTCTCAGTGCCGGAATTCAATAAGTGAATTAAGGACGGTGCCTACTTTTGTTAGTGCGCACACGTTCTGCGCATCTCGTAAGCCACGGTTTAAGCGCGCGCGTGCTGGGATTGACATTGACGTAATTAACTGCGCCACCAAGTGCACGACTAAAATTAAAGCAAAATTTTTCTACTTTGACCAAATCAATTTTAATGAACCTGTACTTAAACCAGTAGCACCAGAATAGCAGCATATCGCTAACCAATAAATATTAACTTCTTCCAGCTGAAAGCCTAGCTGTTATCTTTCCAAATTTACACTGAAATCCAACTGCAAACATGTACCTGCAAATGGCGTAGTGCGCGCGCAAAAACGCAAATTTTTTACTTACTGGGGAGGTGACAGGAAAAAATGTTAAGGGCGCAGTAAAAGTTTTCAAAAAAGATTACCCCTACATTTTATGTTGCCAAACGAAAGTGGCAAGCCTATTCAACATGTGATTAGTTTCTGGTTGTGAGCAAAAGGTATTTCGACTGTGTTTTAGCTAAGCCAGAGTAAGGCTGTTAGAGACGCTAAATGCGTTTTTGCAACTATTTTGTTATTTTAATGCTACCATTTGTCATGCAGTTTAAAGATCTTTTAAAATGTGTTTTCCTTTCTGTATGTAAGAGTGAATTCTAAGGAAATCTGCGAGGAAATATCCTTTCCCTTTTTTTTTAAAAAAAATGCTGATGTCAGCATTTTTGTTGAGATTCAAGGCTAATTATCTCGAAAAAATGCCTGGCTACCCATATTTTTCTTTGTGGATTCTAATAGCCCTTGCAAAGATCTACTTTTTCCGCGTGGTCCCAACCTGGCGCAAAAAACTTTGTATTTAGTAGGCACCGTCCTTAAGGTGGCTGAACACAGTTTTTGATACCCCTGTTTCATTTACATTTTTCTCTAAAACCCTTGATCCTTTGGTCACCAAAAATGGCAGCAAGCAAGTTAACAACACAAACTTCAACTTTTTGATAATCAAGCTGACGTATGTACCGTTGCCATGGCAACATGATCAAATATAAACAGGTGTTTAAAATCGGTTTTGTTTATTTGCATAAAAATCTAGTCATTAGATTTTCTTTATAATTTGCATGCAACAAGCTTGTAACGATACTAGCAAGTTAGCGCTATTTTAATAATAATTTAACAAACAGATCTTTAATTATCCCTCTTTGAAGGTTCACTGGCATATCTTGAATTTCCTTTGTTAAAGTTCAATTTTTTTTCAATCCTCCAGTTACTTATTTCCTAAAGTATTTTCGTGCCAAATTTCGTGAAATTCTAATGAGTGGTTCTCGAGAAATAAGCGCCTCCGAGAAGTCAATTTTTCACTCAATCGCACTTTTTTCGACTTACTACGCATGCGCTGCATTTAACTGGGTTCTTTTAGCAACAAAGAAATAGCAGAGCTGAGTTCTTTGCATCGTTACCTTTCTAACATACCTTTGTAATAAAAGAGTAAAACCATCAATTCAATACATTGTGTTCATTTGTGAAGAAAAAAAAAAGTACAGATAGCGCAGACATTGAGCAAATAAAATGATCGCTCTATTTATGCCAAGTTTGTTTTTATGCAATACTTAGCTTGTGCGCGCGCTGAATCGCGTTAGCAAGAGCGCGCGCCAAAACTGTGTTCGGCCACCTTAAGTCTTCCCATGTATTACCATTCGTAATTTCGCGCGATTTTTCGCATTTTTGAGCCTGTAGAACATGTGAAACTGCCAGGAGGCTAAGCTGAAGTAAATATGGTGGATTTTTGCGCGATGGAAAGTGGTTGTTCTTCGATTCGAGTTTCTTCGCATCCTGCAGGACATTCGCACCCTCAGAGAAGGCTATAACCATTCGTGATGAAGCACTTTTTTGGTGTTGCTGGGCGGCCTTCTGTTTTATCATGAAAGGATTTATTTTACTTGCTTAAAACGACCGTAATTTGAGGAAAATTTTTGAGGGGTCGGCACCGATGAAAGCTTGAAACACACGGGCAGCACAGAGCTTTGAAGTCAAGGTAAGTGGAGGTATTTTGATGAAACTAGTAAGCAAGTACAACCATAAATCCTTGTTATTTTGATGCTATTTGGCGGCCCGAAGAATGAGCGAAACAGTAAAAAAACCTTCGCTTTGTAGAGCAGTTGCATATTATTTATCAGCGAAAGGTCGGCACATCGAAATTAATTTATTTAAGCTAGCGAAAATTGAGATTTTGTTTCAGATCCCATACATTTCTTTATAGCATCGGGACGCCATTTTTTAAGTTCCATTTGATTGACGTGCAGTTTTCGTGACGCGATAAGACTCGGATTTCTGGTAATGTTCCTGTTCCAAAAAAAGGCTTTGAAATCCTGCTATGAAATTTTGACGGCCAGCCTCACTAAATTTGAGAAACAAGGGTTTTCGAGGTATCTGTTCCCCGTCCACGTAAACACCCACTTGGGTTAGCTTGTGGTGCTTAAAGTTTTACGGGTTGGAGCCATATGTCCCGTAATAAGCTTCTGTTTCCACCAGTACACATACCAGACGCTATGGAATGTGTCCCAAGAAAAGGTTATCCGGCGTAAAGCTACTGAACCCCCCCGGGGATGGAGAGAACTTAACAATCCACTCGGCGAATGGAGTACTTGGCAGTCGTTTGCTCTAGAGCAGCTGCATGTCGCAGAGTAATGGAAGAGGCCACTTTGACTTTTCGAGCGTCTAGAATTGCTTCCGTGATAACCATTTTAAAATTAGCTCCAGAGACCGATGAGACTAAGCAGAAGAATTTTTAGCTCTGTTGAGCTTTAGTCTTAGATTGACTCCATTCAAATTAAAACGATCTTGGAAGAAAATATCGCTGTGGATTGGCCCCATCATGTCTACTGTGTTAGTTTCCTTTTGTAAATGTTTCACAAGCTTTTAAGTCCATGTTAGCATCCGCACCGTCAGCCACAGGGTCCTCGACATCCATCTTTCCAGGAGTACCTTTGTAAACAAGGCAAGAGAGGACCCCTCGATTGTGACACAGAAGAAGATTAGACGATGTTGACGACAGAGGGGAAAAGGATCGAGTTTCATTTGCCAGGTTACCAATTAAAGAAACATTTAGCTGGAGGTGATCCAGGCATTAACTGGTTGGATAAAATCGCCAAGCAACACGATATCGATTAATCGAAAGGTAAGAATTTACAAGACAAGTGGGTCGCTGACACGAAGTTGATTGCTGCTATTAACAGGTTACCAGGGAAGAAAACCTTGACTGAACGTATTGTTCGCAAGATCTTGCAGGCCAAAAAGAATTAGAAGTTGTAATGTCATTTTTTTTTCTCAATAAAAATGTATTTAACACATGCGTCATGTACCATTTCGGGCAAGGGATGTCCCACATGGTTCGTGAGCCACTTTCTTTTGGGGGACTACTGCACATGCGTCACGCCTTATTTCGGAGGGGACAGAATACCACCTCCCACATGGGTGAGGGTTTCGCTCCATGTTGAATATATCAGCCATTCAACCCATTATGGGAGTAACTAGGGTTTCGCATGCGTTACGCAACATTTCGGTGAAGGGGGCAGAATACTACTTCCCACATGGGAGAGAGTTCCGCTCCATGTTCAATATAAAACAGTCATTCAACCTAGAAGGGGAGTAAGTAGGGTTACCAAGCTGACTAACCCCACTTTCTTAGGGCCACATGGTCTTAGGATGATGTCATGGTTTAGGACTAGGGTTAGTCCAACATATCTTGGAGTTAGCGCTCATTTGCATAAAACCTGGATAAGCGCATACCACCCTCACACTCACTCACTCACTCAGTCAGCCGCTCAAAATATATCCCAGTAGCGCCAACTAAGAAGCAATTTTTAACAAAGAAATAACTCAAAACGTAAAGTGTGCATATGAAAGACGAGAGACTGCGTTAGCCTCACCTTAGCCAGGAATGTAAAGAAACTAAAGGACACGAAAACAAAGAAAAAAAATCATAAAATAAAAGACCGTAGTTCTCTCAGTCTCTTGTTTTGTTGATTTATCCATGTCGTGACGTCAATGAATAAATTTAGTCCATGCACCTGAATGCGGCCGCTAATACAACATAACCCCCGTTGTTTCGTCATAACCAATTTTTTTGGTAATAGGCCTTATCACGGTTTTCGACACCATCTTAACGGGTAGGCAAAACGGTCAGAAATTACAGTGTTTGTATGGGAATCCGATAGCAAATAACTTCCAAAATGAATTTTTCACAATTTCTGAATCGAAACGTTAAAATACTAGGTAGAAGATTGTATTCACCAAGTTTGAAGGATGTAGTTTTCATATAAGTTGCTGAAGTAACTTTTTCTAATTTTCCTTACATTTGTCTGAAATTTTTTTTCCCGCAAACCGCGTCTAGACGTTTGTCTACCCAGTCAAATTTACAGAAAAATGTATGGAAAATTAGAAAAATTAACTGAGCGTCTTCTAGCCAAGCTACATCCTTCAAACTTGGTGAATACAATCTTCTACCCAGTATTTTAACGTTGCGATTCAGAAATTGTGTAAAATTCAATTTTGGAAGAAGTTATTTGCTATCGGATGCCCATACAAACACTGTAATTTCTAACCGCTTTGCCTACCCGTCAAGATGGCGTCCAAAACCGTGATAAGGCCTCTTTTAACCAGGTTTCTTAAAATAAAACCAGTTACCTGCGGCCGCAGCCATCATATATTCTGAACACAACGCTGCGTGAATTCATTACTCTCTCCACATTTTGCTCACTGATTAAATGGACGTTCCAAAATAAACTTTTTAACTCTGGAGCTCGTATTTTTTGAAAGAAAAAATAGGGGATCCAAATGGGGGTCCAGATGGGTTCCACAAGGGGTTCAGAATGGGTCCAGAAGGGGCTCCAGCAGGGTGTCCAGATTGGAGGGGTCCATTTTTTGTACCGACCCATCTGGATGAGCTCCAGCATAGCGTCTCCATACTAATCTCTATAAATTTTGGGAAAAAAAGTTCCTCCGCATATCTTTCATAAGAAGAATTGCTGTGACCTGAATCTTGGCGAGAGTCTGCGCGTATTTGCCTTCTTTCTTTTTTCATATTCTAGACTTAATCTATTGAACGGTTTGTATTTTTATTTTGATCTATTTTGAATGACCAGCAATTGTATTTTACCAACTTGAACAGTTCAACACGTACACCGAGTCCTGAAACGATGACCTTTCGAAAAGCTGCCTTGCGATCATGGAATCAGCGAGTCAAAGTGCTGAATGAGTGAGTGAGTGAGTGTGAGGGTGGTATGCGCTTATCCAGGTTTTATGCAAATGAGCGCTAACTCCAAGATATGTTGGACTAACCCTAGTCCTAAACCATGACATCATCCTAAGACCATGTGGCCCTAAGAAAGTGGGGTTAGTCAGCTTGGTAACCCTACTTACTCCCCTTCTAGGTTGAATGACTGTTTTATATTGAACATGGAGCGGAACTCTCTCCCATGTGGGAAGTAGTATTCTGCCCCCTTCACCGAAATGTTGCGTAACGCATGCGAAACCCTAGTTACTCCCATAATGGGTTGAATGGCTGATATATTCAACATGGAGCGAAACCCTCACCCATGTGGGAGGTGGTATTCTGTCCCCTCCGAAATAAGGCGTGACGCATGTGCAGTAGTCCCCAAAAGAAAGTGGCTCACCGAACCATGTGGGACATCCCTTGCCCGAAATGGTACATGACGCATGTGTTAAATACATTTTTATTGAGAAAAAAAAATGACATTACAACTTCTAATTCTTTTTGGCCTGCAAGATCTTGCGAACAATACGTTCAGTCAAGGTTTTCTTCCCTGGTAACCTGTTAATAGCAGCAATCAACTTCGTGTCAGCGACCCACTTGTCTTGTAAATTCTTACCTTTCGATTAATCGATATCGTGTTGCTTGGGCGATTTTATCCAACCAGTTAATGCCTGGATCACCTCCAGCTAAATGTTTCTTTAATTGGTAACCTGGCAAATGAAACTCGATCCTTTTCCCCTCTGTCGTCAACATCGTCTAATCTTCTTCTGTGTCACAATCGAGGGGTCCTCTCTTGCCTTGTTTTACAAAGGTACTCCTGGAAAGATGGATGTCGAGGACCCTGTGGCTGACGGTGCGGATGCTAACATGGACTTAAAAGCTTGTGAAACATTTACAAAAGGAAACTAACACAGTAGACATGATGGGCCAATCCACAGCGATATTTTCTTCCAAGATCGTTTAATTTTGAATGGAGTCAATCTAAGACTAAAGCTCAACAGAGCTAAAAATTCCTTCTGCTTAGTCTCATCGGTCTCTGGAGCTAATTTTAAAATGGTTATCACGGAAGCAATTCTAGACGCTCGAAAAGTCAAAGTGGCCTCTTCCATTACTCTGGCGACATGCAGCTGCTCTAGAGCAAACGACTGCCAAGTACTCCATTCGCCGAGTGGATTGTTAAGTTCTCTCCATCCCCGGGGGGGTTCAGTAGCTTTACGCCGGATAACCTTTTCTTGGGACACATTCCATAGCGTCTGGTATGTGTACTGGTGGAAACAGAAGCTTATTACGGGACATATGGCTCCAACCCGTAAAACTTTAAGCACCACAAGCTAACCCAAGTGGGTGTTTACGTGGACGGGGAACAGATACCTCGAAAACCCTTGTTTCTCAAATTTAGTGAGGCTGGCCGTCAAAATTTCATAGCAGGATTTCAAAGCCTTTTTTTGGAACAGGAACATTACCAGAAATCCGAGTCTTATCGCGTCACGAAAACTGCACGTCAATCAAATGGAACTTAAAAAATGGCGTCCCGATGCTATAAAGAAATGTATGGGATCTGAAACAAAATCTCAATTTTCGCTAGCTTAAATAAATTAATTTCGATGTGCCGACCTTTCGCTGATAAATAATATGCAACTGCTCTACAAAGCGAAGGTTTTTTTACTGTTTCGCTCATTCTTCGGGCCGCCAAATAGCATCAAAATAACAAGGATTTATGGTTGTACTTGCTTACTAGTTTCATCAAAATACCTCCACTTACCTTGACTTCAAAGCTCTGTGCTGCCCGTGTGTTTCAAGCTTTCATCGGTGCCGACCCCTCAAAAATTTTCCTCAAATTACGGTCGTTTTAAGCAAGTAAAATAAATCCTTTCATGATAAAACAGAAGGCCGCCCAGCAACACCAAAAAAGTGCTTCATCACGAATGGTTATAGCCTTCTCTGAGGGTGCGAATGTCCTGCAGGATGCGAAGAAACTCGAATCGAAGAACAACCACTTTCCATCGCGCAAAAATCCACCATATTTACTTCAGCTTAGCCTCCTGGCAGTTTCACATGTTCTACAGGCTCAAAAATGCGAAAAATCGCGCGAAATTACGAATGGTAATACATGGGAAGACTTAAGGTGGCCGAACACAGTTTTGGCGCGCGCTCTTGCTAACGCGATTCAGCGCGCGCACAAGCTAAGTATTGCATAAAAACAAACTTGGCATAAATAGAGCGATCATTTTATTTGCTCAATGTCTGCGCTATCTGTACTTTTTTTTTTCTTCACAAATGAACACAATGTATTGAATTGATGGTTTTACTCTTTTATTACAAAGGTATGTTAGAAAGGTAACGATGCAAAGAACTCAGCTCTGCTATTTCTTTGTTGCTAAAAGAACCCAGTTAAATGCAGCGCATGCGTAGTAAGTCGAAAAAAGTGCGATTGAGTGAAAAATTGACTTCTCGGAGGCGCTTATTTCTCGAGAACCACTCATTAGAATTTCACGAAATTTGGCACGAAAATACTTTAGGAAATAAGTAACTGGAGGATTGAAAAAAAATTGAACTTTAACAAAGGAAATTCAAGATATGCCAGTGAACCTTCAAAGAGGGATAATTAAAGATCTGTTTGTTAAATTATTATTAAAATAGCGCTAACTTGCTAGTATCGTTACAAGCTTGTTGCATGCAAATTATAAAGAAAATCTAATGACTAGATTTTATGCAAATAAACAAAACCGATTTTAAACACCTGTTTATATTTGATCATGTTGCCATGGCAACGGTACATACGTCAGCTTGATTATCAAAAAGTTGAAGTTTGTGTTGTTAACTTGCTTGCTGCCATTTTTGGTGACCAAAGGATCAAGGGTTTTAGAGAAAAATGTAAATGAAACAGGGGTATCAAAAACTGTGTTCAGCCACCTTAAGGACGGTGCCTACTAAATACAAAGTTTTTTGCGCCAGGTTGGGACCACGCGGAAAAAGTAGATCTTTGCAAGGGCTATTAGAATCCACAAAGAAAAATATGGGTAGCCAGGCATTTTTTCGAGAT
>JAHPZR010038410.1:12500-23541 GCA_019787425.1 Platygyra sinensis | reverse complement strand
TAGTTGTGTTTTGTTACCTTAGTTGTGTTTTCGATACCTTAGCTGTGTTTTTGTTACCTTAGTTGTGTTTTTGTTACCTTAGTTGTGTTTTGTTACCGTAGTGGTGTTTTGGTTACCTTAGTTGTGTTTTGGTTACCTTAGTTGTGTTTTTGTTTCCTTAGTTGTGTTTTTGTTAGCTTGGTTGTGTTTTTCTGAAAGGTCTGTAAGATCGCACAAAAAGAAAAATGTTCTTGAATGCGTGCAAATTTTCCCAGGGGAGAGCAGGAAGTACTCTGATTTTTTGGGCAGGAGTACGTGTCTAATGTGACCCAAGAATCCTTAGCTTTTACCACTCCGTGTTCATCTGCAATTCTAGTACGCTAGCTATTTTGTAATATGTGTGCAACAAAAGCCAACAAAAAAAAGCCACCGCTTCATAAGTGCAACCTTACATGGTACGAACACAGCTTGTTTTAACAGCCTCAATAATGCACCAATAATTGCAATTTCATCTCTAGATTACTTAATCAACGAATTTGGCCATAGGTCTCCTTTGATTTCCTCTCTTCTGATCTTTTCCATGAAAATAAATGGTCTCCAGAATCAAACTAGTAACATTACTTTCTATCGCGCGCGCACGAGCGCAACGTTTATTATGACGCACACACTTTAGTCTTCAGAACAAATTCATGTTTTCGGTTGTGACTGGAGTTTCGGCTGTCAACGTACAAAATGGTTTTTGTAACTTGCCGGTTAGCGTTCATTGCTGTTAGCAATATCATTGGGCATTTTAATAAGAATCGTTCCGATGAAAGGTAAGGCTAAACAACAAACATGATTCTTTTCTAATGCCGACTGAGATAAAAAGTCTATTTGAAGTTTATAAACTGCTTTCTTTAATGGCGGGGACTATGTTACTTCTATGATTTTCGTTCTTCGTTTATATGCTGGCTTTGAGAAACCGCAACTTTCAAGTATTTTTTTTAAACATACTTTGAAACAACGTTTGCAAAATATAATGAGATCAGCCGTTATGAGCAGAAAAAAACGCGTTTTATCGGTTTTTCCTATCAGTTAACCGTGTCCATGGCGATAGTGTAAACAATAGGGTCGCGCGAAGCGAGATGACCCAAAAAATTTATTCGGATTTGCTCGGAAGGATAATTAAATGAATGTCAGCGCGGCTTAGTTGCCAGACAAGTTAGATAGCAATTAGCGCTGACTCCTACACAGCTTATCAAATTTGACGCTGTTTATGGCATAAATAGACCCTTTGCACGATCCAGTCACATAGTATGGAATAAATTATGCTGGGACGCAAATAATGTAGTGGGACTTTCAAAACAAAGGAACTTTTACCAGTCCAGCCCGACTTTCCTTTGTTTTGAAAGTCCCAGTGCGTTATGTGCCTCTCAGCATAATCAGTTATTCCGTACCATGTGTACGGATCGTGCAAAGGGCCTATTCGCAATGTAGGGAAGTTGTTGAATTTATACGATCATTAAGCACTCAATGACTTGCCCCAAGGGAAACAGTGAGTTTTGTTTACTCGAGACCCTCAATGTTCCCCGAGGTGAAGCCCAGGAGAACGTTGAGGTCGAGGGGGAAACAAAACTCACTGTTTCCCGCGGGACCAGTCATTAAGTGTTTTGTTATATCTCCCAACTCAAGAATAGCAAATAAATAAGAATAAATCGTTTCCTTGGCATCGATTTCAAGGAGGCGCGATTTTAAGGAGCAAGACCTGATCACGCACGAGTCGAAATTTTAAGTTGTTGTTTGTCAAGGGAGTTAGTGAGTTTTGTTCACTCTGGGACCTTGCATACGGCTGGCACGCGGGAGATTTAAATTAACCAATCAGGATTCAACAGGTTGGAAAAATTTTACTGTCCTGGAAAGGCACTGAAATCAGGCAACTTTTCTCGCTGGAGATGCTATTAAAGGGATTTACAATTCCAAATATCATATCAAATTATATCAAGCGAAAAATATGAAATACATTTTGGCCTCCACGCTTCCGGCATGGCAACTCGTTCGTAGCTCGTCGAGTGTCGTCAGGTAGGACAGTAGTTCTGTCATTTTAAACAAAACAAACATGCTGTTCCCTGTCAAATTAAGCCCGGAATTCTCAGGTTAACTATAACAAGAGGCGAAGGAAACTTTAGCGGTGTCAGACTTTATCTTTGTGAGCTGCGAGGAAAAAAAGTTATTATCGTCAGTTATCGAGTCGTTTCGGTAGGACAGTTACGTTTGACTGCCGCTCGTACCGCAGTTACGTTTGACTGCCGCTCGTACTGCGGGCGCAGTCACCGTATGAAAAGGAGGTTTTTAGTGAGTTTTGAGCAACGCCACGTGACTCGTTCTCCTCCAGTCGGAAAACTTACTTGAGTTGGGAGCTACAACAAAGTATTTTGTGATATGTGACATTAACAAATCTCATTCGTTGAATAAGTTAGCGAACGTCATCCTGAAACCACGTGCGACTAGGTGCGAGTGTAAAACGGAACGATGGAAAAGAATCAATGCAAAGATCGTTTTGAGTTTACCAGACAAAGAGTTTTCTTTGAAATGTACGTTATTTTATGCGAGCCGCTTACTCGCATTTTAGAAAAAGCCAAACGAAAAAGATGCCGCACATGCACACTCGAGCAGTTAGCAACAATTACAGTCGCTGGCGAAATGGCTATAGTTGTAGCAACATGTACGACACATTTGTTTAATTAGCCTTCTCGCGAAGAGGAAACTGTTTTTCTACTAAGATAAACCCAAACATAATACACCAATGATTTTTTTTCCTTTGGCTTCTAGCAACAATACAGTGAAAGAGACATCAGTTAACAAGACGGTAAGAGATCTAGTAATAAAAAGATGTCAAAAGACACAAGTGAGCCAGAGCTTATCAGCATCACATGACCAGCGGTGTTGCTAATCCACGTAGGTCAATACTGGTCTTTCACATCTCCCAGTCGACAGGTGCACGGACCTACTTTTCACTAAACCATAGTCCTGTAAGGTTGCATCACCTGACAGTTGTATATTTTGATTACCATAGAAATTGAGAATTGCCGTGATGTGAGAAAGTAACTTATTGAATAAAAAGTGCTTGGACGTCTAAGTGCATTTCTAAACTCATAAGTTATTAGGTTAGATTTCTAACAACTACTGACAAATCCTTATTCCTCTAGAAACTCTGTCGGAATAAACATAAATCGATTGAAACATCTCCTAAGTTTTTCACTCTTCTGTCCTCGACTTTGTGAACTGCTCTGTCCTGAGAGAAAGGTCAACAACAGAATTGGCAGGAAGGAAAACAATCGATTGAATCATCTCATAAGTGATGAGGAGATAACATCAAGTTTCGCTTTTCTATCGACACTAGGCTTGATCAGCGCAAGTGCATTAGATACCATTGTAAATTTAGTACAGAGATTTTAAAATCTTGAAGCTGCGGTTAATTAAAGGTAAAAGGTTAAGGTATACTTTTCTCTTGGGCTTTTTTTCGTTCAGACAAGGACAAGAAAACGAAACAACACAGAACAGCATGAGCACTGCAAGGAAAATAAAGTTCCTCGAAAGGAAGTGCACGCTAAGAGAGTAGAAAATCTCACTCATCGCGCAGAATGGCTTGACATCATGAATTATTCATAATCGGCGAAGTGGCAAATTTAAATGCGGATGTGCGTACAATAGGCCAGAATAAGAGAAGAAAAGGCCCAAATTGGGTTGGGTTGACAAAAATCGCTTTTCTGATTTCCTGACGCTCTAAAATAGAATTCGGCATACGGCTTTTGGAAGAGTAATGATTAACTACAATTTGAGCCTAAACCAAAGGAGACTTAGGAAGTATAAGGACTATTCCTTCGCTGTTGAAAAACTGTAAAATTGGACGATTTTTAGTATGAAGTCCGTTTTCAACAGCGCTTCATTGAAAATTAAAACCGTCTTGCAATGTTCGGCATGCGGCAAATGAAAGATGGATCTTTTCTTAAACAAAAACCGTTTTAAGTTTGGTAATTGATGAACGAGAACCACTACCGTTCAGTTTGAAAACTGCCTGGTCAAGTCGCGTTTGAAAATGGCGCGCTCTAGGTAAGCGAGCCATTGTATTCAGCTCAGGACTGAATAACAATGGCTGTCAAAACTAACAATGCCCATTCAAGAAAACCATTTCACTGCACGGGGAAATATGAACTCAATAAATTGACCTCGCTCCCAATGCGCGGCTTCATAGCTCAGTTGGTAGAGCATCGCACTGGTATCGCGGAGGTCACGGGTTCAGGCTTCTTTTTTCCAATTGCTTAAATTGGAAAATTTACTGCGATGATCACTCTTTACATTCATAGTTAGTTGGTAGAGATGATGGAAGATACCGAACAGCGAGGTCCTGGGATTGAGAGTGGGTCGGAATGGTCAAATGGAACGGCCCATTTCGATCGGACAGGTCCAAACGAGAAAAGTGGTCCACCCGAAAAGGTGGGCTGATTTTTCGAACTTGTTTTCCGGTTGGACCGAACCGATCCATTCAGTTTTAGACCGAAATTTCCGGAAATTCTGGTTGAATGGATCGCGCCCAAGATCAAAGTCCGGCCTAGCCTGTCCCAGGCTCTCTGCCAGTGGAGGATTAAAAAAGTGGGCGGACGAGTGGGATCGCCGCTGATCCCGCTTGTCGCCCGCTCGCTTTTTCGACCGTCCTCACTGACCGAGAGCCTGGAACAGGCTGAACAGGCAAAGTCCGGCCGCCCAAATGCCCAAGAGATCTGGGACTGTTTCGAAGAAAATGGCGGCGCACATTTACTTTACAGAAACGAAGCCATTTTGTTGTTCCCAGAGGTAAACTGTTCGTAGCTGGCATATAAAATGAGTCCTTAAATGCTAAGGAACATCTAGGACAGCTGTGTCCTTGTGTTTATCGTACAGCATGACGGATACGTCTAAAGCAAAGGAATGTTTGGAGGAGAGCAGTAGTTTCTGGACGACTCCTTCTGACGAAAGTTTCCGGTTCTCGAATCTTACGACAAGTCACATGTCAATACTTAAAGAAAGCGGGCCTTTTGTAGCTATAGTGTTGTCCTATTGGGATAATGTATTAGGACCGAGACTGCAACACGTGTGGAGAGGAGCGGGAGACACAGAGTCTCAGGTTGGTCAAGTTTATGGATCACATTTGTCTTTATACCATGCCCTAGTAAATGCAGCCAATCAGAATGCAGGAAAGCCTTCCCATCTGGCAACTGTATTTTCTATGGCATGGTATAAAATAGTTATGCAATCCTTTCTTGTGGTACAACTGTGGAATATCCTACTCGTCACTTGTATTTACTTGGTATACACACCCACCTAAAGAAAAGTGACTCTTGGGATATTCCACAGTATACCACTCGAAAGCATTGCATAACTAGTATTTATTCCATGCCATCAAAAGTAAAGCTTTTCAAAATGTCGGACGTCCATTGTCTATCCTATGGAATTACATCGTGCACTGCTTGTATGTTGCATTGATTGTGTTGGTCACTGGTCTTTAGGTGGTGTGGTATAACATAGTTATTCAATACTCTCTTGTGGTATACCACTCAAAAGTGTTGTATAGCTAGTATTTATTATACAGCTGTTTCAAGAAAGGTGGTCTCACAAAAGCGTTAAAGCAAACGCAACAATGTCGAAAGTTATTGTGGGTAGCAGTAGTTTTTCAGTTGATTGATTGAAAGGTAGGTAAAGTCTGCATACAAGCCAAGTGCCCATCAGGCCAAAGGTTATCCCCGTTTCTGTAGCATGAAGCGACTAGGAGTATTTCTACTCCACCCTGGATGAGATGTTAGTCCATCACAGGGTTACCCCCCAGCATTAACTTCACCATTACCCATTTATACACCTGGGTGAAGAGAGGCACTGTGAGAGTGAAGTGTCCTGCCCAAGAACACAACACAATGTCCCCAGCCAAAGCTCGACCCCGGACTGCTCGCTCCGGAGTCAGGCGCAGTAATCATGAGGCAACCGCGCTTCCCGTTGATTGAGAGAAGGAAACAGCACAAACACCTACATTCATGCCTTCTCTTTGCTTCTAGTTAAACACCATGAACCTCAACCAAGTAGTGCCAAACTATTACTACCCATAATACCAATCGGCATTGCCTCGTGCACTTTTGTGCTGTTGTGGGACAGCCTTTGTCCATGCAACTGTATATAGGAGAGTGTGTTATACACTGTATGTGGTTCAATTCCCCTGTTACCACTCTTCCCCCCTTGGGCAACCCCCAGGACAACTCCAGCCCTTTGTACCTAAGGGTAGGGAACTGGTTAGGTGGTCTTATCCTGGGAAGGGAGAGGGGCAAATTGTTTTGTGCACATAGTTAATCAAACACAATGCTGATGCGGCGCTTTCCAGACTTAAAGAGAGTTTTTTTTTATAGGAAAGCCTATAGAGTTTGTTTCGGCTTGGCTGAGTGTTGTCATAACTTCCCCCTTATCTAGCATCAAATAAACTTGGTTTCTTAAATCATTTTCTGTTTACAATTATGGCAGTGGCAAGCAGATTTGTATTGTCACACGTAAGTGATGAAGAAGTGAAGAACGTCTAATTTCAGAAGGATCATAGCCTCTGAGAACAAGATTGAGAGTGATGCTAAAACACACTAGAGCTTAAACTGCTTATTCAAAGTGCAAATTTAGCTACACAACCCGATTTCTTGCAGCCCTGCTTGGGTGTTTGGATGACAAATCACAATAGGACACGAAATTTTAAGGTCAAAATGACTCTTCTCATAGGGTAGCTGTGAAAGATCTTCAGAGAATTCCAGGATTTTTTGTGCTTGAAGCAATTGGATGCCATTTGAGGTTAATTGTGCAAAACAGCAAGGGTGGAAATGATCAAAGACCCTGTTTTTATCAGTTCCAAACCTGAAATAAGTACATGTATTTCATTAAACATGGGTTAAACAAGAAAAGACCAAAGGATAACATTCCTTAATGTGTACTTGTGGTCTTATATGGCTAGTGTGATTCCATTGGGTTGACCAAAAGGCAGCATTTACCTTCCCGATTTGCCCTTGTGTCAAACGAAAGGATAGAAAAGAAAAAAAACAAACAAATGATGACTGCAACAGAACAGCAAAAGATGCTTCCAGAGTTCTGTCACAGTCATCCCGTATACATACATGTATTTTGCCCTGACTTAGTGGGCCTAAAGTGAAAAAGAAAACAACCAAGTCTAGAATCCAATCTCAGGTCAACTAATCTAGCTGGGAATAGCTGGGAATTCTAACCATTGTACCAGGCAAAAGGCACAAATCTTTTCAGTTTTATGTCAAATTTGCAAGGAAATATCCAAATTAGCTAGCAAATATGCGACATAAATTATGTTCCCATAACATGGCTATTCTAGGATAGGGCAGAAGTTTTTGGTCTCTGGTCTAGATTAGGGTTGCAAAACCAATCTGATTCTGGTCTATTATAGGGTAAGGGTTTCAATGTCCCAGTGGTAAACCCCAACTCAAGAACTTTCACAGTTTCCCTCCCAGGTGAGTTTACACAGGTTTCCTTTCAAAAATCAACAAATACACATTGTCATGTTAGATACCTTATTGGAGAGTTCAAATTTATTATGATTCCTGTTGATTTTTCCTAAATTTGAGTTGCCACACTCTGGTTGCAGCTTATTAGGACTTATCCCCCAGTTTTTACGGTGAATAAACTTCTTGTCTAAGACAAAACATCCTTCAACAGAAACACTGTGACAGTACTTCAAGTACCAAGCAAGAATTTTTAATAAAATTTTTGTTAGCACATCACACCTCCTTGGTTTATACTTTTGTAATGTTTACTCTTTATTTGATAGGAAGCAAGTGTTAAATATGTAGTGGGTCGAACTCTTCATGGAGAGCTATTGAGAGATGCCCCTGAAAACATGGTGGACACAAAACTATTTGTGCTTAAGGATCATGGCATTGTATGCCATTCATTTATTTTCTCTGGCTGTGACAAGTCTGGTGCCAATGTTTCTGGCCTTTCCCTCATTGTTCCATTCTCAGAATTCAAGAGCTACTTGCCTTTTGTCGAGCTTGTGGAAGAACGGGTAAAGATTCTTATAGCAAAGCTGAGAGTTTTGCAAGCCAAGGTACATAAATGAAGTTAGTTTTTAGAGTGAATGGGGTGATAAAAGTCAACATAATTGTGTTAATGTTGGATTAGTAACATTTGCTCACCAAATGCTTTCTTATTAAGTTTGTGTATTTATAATGTGGATTACATTAGACTTAGCAAGCTCAGCATTTCTATCACAGACACATGATTTGTCAAGATAAAAAATTGAGTACACAATTTAAAGGTACATGAACAAGAACAATGTTTAATGCTTTGATCAGTGTAATTCGAATTCAAACACAAAAGAGAACCCTCATTCAAATAGTTTAATGTCTTTCACCAGGGGTTCATTAATATTATCATCAAAGGGTGGAAAACTGGTTTTTACAGGTGGGAGGAAATATTAAAACTGAACTTCTTCATAAGAAAACTTTCTGCTAGATGGTCAAACCAACTGGGCATCAAAGCAGGGCAATTTGCCTGGTGCCTAGCCTCTAATTAAAACTCTATCACTCACTGGTAATGTTCTCTGGTCAGTTCCAAGTGCAACTGACTTAAGTTAGGAGCTTCTGCCTTAATAACATTGCATCAGAGAACAATTTTGCCTTCAAACAGAGTACAATTGACACATGATTGTACAAAACAAAAAATTACAGTGGAGAGACCAGTGTCCTTATCACAAGATTAACATGTCACCTGGATCACTGAGAATCATCTAAGTGGGCAAATGTAAGAGAAACATATGTACCAAACAGTAATGAACTTTTCATTGTCACAAACAAGTTGTTGACAGTAAGAATAGTGTTTGCAAAGTTATGTTGCACTGTATTCTCTACCCTTTTGCTGACTTTTGTATGTCACAGGATTTATCATCTGCCCTGCCTGCATTCAGTGTGCATCTACCACGCTTCATTCAGACCATTACAAGCCTTAAGACAACAGGCATCCCTGAGTCAATTCCAGTGAGCATTAAACAAATGTGTTTGACTATTAGCCATTTTTTTTTTTTTTTGAATGAAGAGTTGTCAAGGAGCAGGGAAGTTGGCTATTGTGAAAGATGAAATGTCCATGCGTCTGCAAGAAAATTATCCAGTCATCTGGTTAGCTACAGAGAGACTCATAGTGGGCTTAATACTAGGCTGCTTACCAGCCTCATGTCTTCAGTCACTCATCCTGTTTACTTCTAGTACTTTGATCAGCAATTTTGAAAGCATCCCTTGGGGAGATAAATTTTGAAACAAATTTATAGATCATGAGATATTGTTCATAGATAATAATATTATGTTATTGTTTTAGCTGGGGAAGGATAGTCGGGAAAATGCAATTCAAGATAGTGTTTTTCAGTCAAAAAATCAATGATAATTGTCTGTTTCAAGGGAAATGTTTGCCATTTTTTTATACCTATTAGCAAATAGGTGTGTGGTGAACCACATGCTGCAAAGTGGTGGTGAAGGTACACTCACAGAACCAACCAAAATCCCTCAGTTGAATCAGAACACAAGGAGTATCTGATGCCTTATGTAACTTTATAATATAGATAGGACCCTGCACATGCTCTGATTGATGAAAACTAATGTTTATATAGTATAAAACGTAGAAAAAGCGTGTTTTATTGTTTTGCGCATGTAGAAATTATATCATAAATCAAACGAAGAACCCAAGCCGGTATCACACTGTGATGAAACACTCCGGACAATAAAATCTCAAGAAAGATAGAAAGCACTTGGCTGCAGGGCGTGTTTTCTTCATTTCTGTCACGTTTTATCGCAGCGTTATACACAGCTTAGACTGCTTCATTTGTTAAATAAAGTTCAAAACTTGAGTGGATGGTAGTTTTACAGCAATTAATATTATTTTAATTTAGTATAACTAGCTATGTTTTTGGTTTAGTTGAGTGAGACTGCCTTTGGTCCTGGACAAGCTGGCATTTTTGATGAGCGTTTCTTAAGAAGGTACACTGTCTCATCTTGATATCCTTAAAAGCTTGTGTGCTTTTCATAACTCCCAGAATGACTTTTAGACAGAAATGTAAACTGTGTAGTTTTTTTGTTTATGATTTTCTCTGTGGGTTACTGAAAGCAAAAGAACTGTCTTCCATTTATGACAGGTTAGGAAAGCCACATTGAGTTACCTTCATGCAGAGAGAATTGAAGCCCAACCCCTCTGGGAGTATCTAGAAGATTCTGCAGTAATTTCAATATATTGTTAATTGAACTCAGTCAAACAAGTACCACAGTCTTAAACTTATTCCACGTCCAGTATTTTCAACAAATGTGACTTGGCACCAATATCTGTTGCCCTTACCAATGTCAAGTTATGGATTAAAGAGTCGGCAGCATTGAAATGTTTGCTTTTCAGTGAATGGGCTTGAACAAAGAATTTTCTTTTACCTTATTTTGTTTTGACAGGGTCATCACATCACATTTACAGACGTTTGGCAGTACTCTTGTTGTAGGGAAAGCCTTGGATAAAGTCAACTTGGTAAATTCAAAACCTTTTAAAAACAAACAACAATGTAGTCCTCAATAACTTGTAAGCTCTAATTAATTTGTGATACTGTTTACAGGTGAAGTTATCGAGAAGCTTATTTTGACATGGTACTTTATTCGCCATGTGTTGTTCTTCCAAGTTTTGACTGTGATAAAACCTTGAGTGCAAGTGTGGTGAAAGATTCTGAGCTGCACAATAATAATAATGGTGTATTGCAGAGTATCCAACAAAGTGAGGTTCTTCTACAATATCTACACTATAAGTCAACTCTAAAAAAAATTAAAATGAAGAATAAAATTTTCATGTCTTTTTGTTGCTTTTGAGTAGTAACTCCATTCTACTGAAATCTTTTAAGTGTTGATTTTAGTGGAGCTCCAGCAGCCCAAAGGGCGCCCAAGTAGAGCACCATAACTATAGGATCAGAACCATGTGCACGCATAGAAATAGAAAACATGCAACTTTTTTATGGTCAGCATGGCTAGTGTTATGGATTGTT
>JAHPZR010038410.1:0-7500 GCA_019787425.1 Platygyra sinensis | reverse complement strand
GACGCTCAAATCACCCTAGGCTACAGTTTTGTTTCTACAATCCGTTATTTGGATTACCTTGATTGTATTTAACAATTATTCGCCGAAGGCGAAGTGGATATTGTCGAATAATCACTGAGCCCGAGGGAAATAATTGTTTTAGTATAATTTCAGAACTGAACAATAGAGAATAACGGATTAAAACATAAAAACAACGACGCAATTGTTCGTTTGCATACACGTATGTAGCTATAGAGCTTTAATATTAATAAGCTTACGTGTACATCGATTGTGAATCAGTTTACTCATCGAGTTCAGCAGTAAAACAGGCAAGCGAAACATTACGAAAAAAATTAATTCGGTACCTTTGTTATATCTCTGTTGACTTCATTCATAGTTGTCATAATCGTCTCAAGAAGAGTAACTTTATCTTAATTGGAGAAAAACGGATTTCGGTCAATCGATCGGAGCTGCTGGCGATCAACTAACCACTGTGTTTACGATTCTCAACTGCCTTGAACACGAGTTCTTGAAAGGTTTTTTGGTTCAAAGGCGACAGCAGTCATTTGAAAAATTCTCTATCATTTCAAATATCCTGGACTTAATGTGATGTCTTACAGTGATGTCTTCCAAACAAATGAAAAATTCATTCAGAAATGTCCGCCATGTTTACTTGCCGAGATTACAAAGGTGGCGAGCTCAGTAGCCAGGCCTTGAAATGTTATATAAACTGCCTGGAGCGGTTTATATAGTTCGACCAATCAGATTGCTGGAAACTCTTTGTCCAGCTCTGAAATTATACTAAATGACTTTACTACATTATTAAAGGTGGCACCAAGAATCTAGTGCACAGCGGTTTCCTTGGAACGGCGGCACTCAACCTTTGTCTACAGGCTCCGACACTTCCCCGGAACCCATTTTCCCCTCGGTCACTTCACTCTGCGCCAGTCTCTTCTTGTTCCTTCCAGCTGCGATCAGACCCCTCCAGCCGAAGCCTGTTCACCACCTAACAAAAGATTTGTTGTCTTTCAACGTTTCTTTATGTTTGCCCTGTCGCTTATTTTTTTCTTTATTTACAGCTTAATCTTCTCCCGTACGTCTGTGGTGTCCGTGAAGGATTCATCGACAATTTTTTACGCCTTCTCGACCGGAAAGCTTTAGCGCTGATTAAATACTTGGAAGCTAAATCGTATGTATAATGTGTGTGTGAATCTTACTAGTAGTCTAGTTTGACTAAGTTCAGATTGCCACACTTAGTTCGCCACTTCTAAAACAGTGTACTAGGCTCGACTTCCGCCGCTCTCTCGGGTCTGGTCTATCCTCCCCCTGATCATCTGAACACGCCGTAATAATGCAATTTTACGTCAGTTCTGCCGATACCTGTATTTATCGTTCTGCTGTAATAATTATCGGCTTTTTCAGCCTCACCAGTATTTTTTTGTAATCCACCCTGTCACCTCTTTAGGTTATATGGCACGGTTCCCCTGGATTACGTTGCTAAGCGACAGTTACGTCAAGACCTGCAGCTGGGTACAGAAGCCGATTACGCCATTGTGTTAACCCGCGCTGAGAAGCTACATCCGGGAGTTTACACCTTTCTACAGGGAGATCCCCGGCCAAACGTGGCTCGTGTCCAGGCCCTTTTTGAGACTCTCTGATGTTTTCTAAGGAAGTGCGCCTGAAAACATTTAGGAAATTAAGATAAGAAGATAAAGAAGATAAGAAAATCCGAAAATTTTAAACAAAGCGTGACGACGACGAAGACACAATTCAACCTGGTTTCCATGGCTCCCTGGAACGAGGCTGTGCATTTGAATACAGTGTAACCTCGATTTAACGAAGTCGCTGGGGACCGGCAAATTTGTTGGTTAAATGGAGGGTTCGTTTTATCGAAAACCGCGACATAACGAATTTGAGGGGAAAGGACCAAAATGTTCGTTATATCGAGGTCATAGTTAATGATTGATTTGTAACACAGGTGACTTATGTGGAAATACTAAAGTGCCAATGTCTATGACATATAATAAGTCGTTGACTGAAAGGTTGCTGTCTCTTTACCATATGGATTAAACGATTTGCTGACTGTTGATCTGTTCAGCGTTTAGCTTCTGTCGCGTGTTGACATTGTAATTCGCTATATCGAGGTATATTTTACGTTTGGGCTTCCGGATTATGTTCGTTATATTGAGGAATTCGTTATATCGAGGTTCGTTATATCGAGGTTCTATCCATACATTTTACTGTAACTTTGGCCGGGATGTAGAGTATCGTTCGTCAGTATCGAGGACTTCGTTGAATAGAGGTTCGTTAAATCGAGGTTCCACTGTAGTTGTTTGCTAAATTATTTGCCAAACTGCTTCAGTGTTGTCATAGACATAGTCAGGGTTAGGGTACTGTAAACTGCGCAGTGTTTATGCTAAATGTCTTCGACTTGTCTCCATGCATTTCTTATAACAGAAAGAAGAATTGATTAAATACAGTCGAACCTCCAATGTCACCTCTCTACAGCGGCCACGGTCCATACATTTACTCTTGTTTTACCCTCTCTATAATGGTCACCTTTCCACAACGGTAGTAGTGTCTAGAGAGCGTCCCAAACTACACAAATAACCTCTCTACAACGGGCAGTTAATCAACGT
Organism: Platygyra sinensis; assembly: GCA_019787425.1. Lineage (NCBI taxonomy): Eukaryota > Metazoa > Cnidaria > Anthozoa > Scleractinia > Merulinidae > Platygyra > Platygyra sinensis. Next base: position 4,882 of record JAHPZR010038410.1, on the reverse strand, counting down.
GTTATATGCTAAAAGGTCAAGTAACTTGATTCATACCGCACGTTGCTAGTCTCTGTTTCTGTTTGGTTTCTGTGTTATTGATATATTTTTTGTGATTTTCTTTTTTTATTGTTAATCTGAAAAAGCTCACTTACAATACAATACTTCAATAAACTTACCTAGAGTGCGTTAATTACAATAAGCTACTCACAGTGGATTACATAGACTAAACTAATTAATGTATACCTGTAATACTTGGAGTAAACTAATCACTGTTCATCACCTACAATTGTAGGTGTACATGACCTACAATCACCTAAAATGCTTACACTACACTACATTCAGTGTACAGGTTGAACTGAGTTTTCTTTCCTCCCGCTGCCCTCTCGTAATATTTTTCCATCGTGTTGTCCCACCAGGCATTTGTTCCACCCGGTCTTATCCAAAACCGTCCAGGGGCCCGTTGCTCGAAAGTCCCGGTAACTTGACGGGCCCGAAATCATATATTGAAATCAAATTCTCAAGGAAAGTAGGGTCTGTTCTGACCTCTAATAAAGTCCATTTTGTTTCTTTAGCTAATAAAACTTTTGAAAACCCCGTCTGCAATGGAAAACAAAACGGCTTAACGGGCCCGGTAATTACCGGGAGCTTCGAGAAACGGGCCCCTGGTCTTCGATTGTGCTATCGTCGTCTTCTCCTATAAAGTGTAAAGGGCTGTAACTTTGTTACCTTTACCTGTAACAGAGTGAGGCAACCAGCAACCGCCATCAATTTGACTTCTACAATCGTGGACAAGTCCTTAAGACAATTTTACGAATCACTTACTTACTTAGGCCCGTCGCTCCCTATGGAGCATAGGCCATCGACGACTCTTCCCCAGCGCACTCTGTTCTGGGCTGTTCTCGCTGCTCCTGTCCAGTTGATGCCTTGCTGCTTCAGCTCAGCCTCATTGTCTCGCTTCCAGCTGTTGCGAGGCCGGCCTCTCTTCCTCTTCCCCTGCGGGTTCCAGTTTAGGGCTTGGCGAGTGATGCTGGATGCCGGCTTCCGGAGGGTGTGTCCGATCCAGCCCCACTTCCTCCTCAGAATTTGCTTGGCCACTGGTTCTTGTCCCACTCGCTCCCACAGATCTTCGTTTGGAATCATCTCCGGCCATCTGATGTTATAGATGCGCCCGAGACATGTGTTGATAAATGTCTGAGTCTTCCGCAGCATCGTCTTTGTCTTCCTCCAAGTTTAGCTTCCATACAGCAGAACCGACTTCACGTTGGAGTGGAAGATGCGAAGTTTGGTTCTCGTGCTGATCTTTTTGGAGGCCCAGATGTTCTTGAGCATGACAAAGGCTGCTCTTGCTTTGCCGATCCTGCCTGTGACATCTCTGTTCGTGCCCCCCTGTCGGTCAATGGCACATCCAAGGTAGAAGAAGGAATCCACCTCCCTGATGGGTTCTCCCCCGACTGTGACTGGTGTGTTGACAGTGGAGTTGATCTTCATCAGCTCAGTTTTCTTCCTGCTGATCTTAAGCCCTGTCCCAGCCGATACGGTCTCCAGGCGGGTGGTCTTGTCCTGCATCTGGCTGTGGCTGGGTGACAGGAGCCGGCGCCAGGTCATCGGCGAAGTCGAGGTCATCTATCTGCGTCCATAGTGTCCACTTTTCTTCCTTTTCAATTCCCCCCCCCCCCCCCTCCCCGAGAGGTGTAAATCGGAATTTGCCCTATCTCAGACTTGCGCGTGCGGTATTTGAAAGGACAAGCATGGTTAACGCTGAAGACAGCAACGGGCATTATAAATCATGGTATATTTGGTTAGAATGGGCAAACATCTTGTTTTTGAAGAAACTAGAAGGGTTTTGATCAACCCGAGAAATCTCAACGAAATGTCAAATCTTGAAGTCATCTGTGGCATGAATATGTGATCAATGCAGTGAGCGCAATCGCAAACTATAATTTCGTCCCAACCAAATATTAGAAAGTTGTTTCCAGCCATTGGAAGTCACTTTACTTTATTTGTTTACGAAATAATATTAAGCTGCTATTTCACTCCGGTTAGCCTACCAAGCGCTTCGGTTAGCCTACTCTGTTAGCTCTTATGAAATAGTACGGGTAACACTTAATAGTTTAAAAAATTTCGGTTTCCAGCAGCCATCTCGCTGGTAGTGTAGTGGTTATCATGCCTGCTTGTGGAGGTAGTGAACGGGGTTCGACGCCCCCTTTTTCAGACTTGGAAAAAAAAATTACAAGTGCCCGGAGCCATTCCTGCAATTAACGCCAGTATGGAGCCGCCATGTTCGTTCTGTCCTCATGTACCGGTTCACAAGAGCCGCTACAAAGGACCAAACAATACACAACAGCTAACCAATGACTCTTAAACAAAGAAAGAACAATGGTTATTCCCTTGTGAACCGGTTCACCAGGACAGAACCGCCATGTTGGTTTACTTCCAAGGGACATCAACATTGCGGCCGGAAAATAGTGTACACATCTGGAACTTAATTTAGCTATCTAGACCACTGGTCATCTGAACTAATCAAGCAAACTCTTAAATAAGCTTTTTTCCTATTACTTTAACTTCTAGAAAGGCTAAAAATCCCGAGATAAGAATATATTTCTCGACAAATACCTTCATAGCTTTGTGTCACGCATCGTGATAACTCTGAAATATCAAACGTGCCTGTTTTTAGACGAAGCAAGTTCTTGAGCTGAAAAAGTGTTAGCAGATATATATTCACCCCCTCTCATGCCTGATGAGGATAATAAATTGTTATAAGTGGCTTTTAAGTTTCGGATTTAAGAAAATGATGATGTCATGTGCAACCCAAGAACACATCACATACGTACGCATTATATTTTGCCTCCTCTCCAGGTTTCACTTCACAACCGAACACAAGGGTTAAGGCATGTGCGCGTTGCTCAGCCAGGCCCAAGATATGCTTTAATTGCGACAATAAGCTTACAGCATAGCGAATAAAAGATACATCAAGTAACGTCCCTACATGCGCCAAAGCCAGACACGTAAACCACAAAAATACCCTTGTTGCCCCGCAGGGCTTTCGCCCAGAGGCGAAAGCCCTGCGGGGCAACAAGGGTATTTTTGTGGTTTACGTGTCTGGCTTTGCGCATGTAGGGACGTTACTTGATGTATCTTTTATTCGCTATGCTGTAAGCTTATTGTCCGCAAATTAAAGCATATCTTGGGCCTGGCGAGCAAACGCGCACATGCCTTAACCCTTGTGTTCGGTTGTGAAGTGAAACCTGGAGAGGAGGCAAAATATAATGCGTACGTATGTGATGTGTTTCTTGTTGCACATGACATCATCGATTTTCTTAAATCCGAAAAACCGTTAAAAGCCCTATAGCAATTTATTACCTCATCAGGCATGAGAGGGGTGAATATATACTTTCTTTTTCTTTGGTAGATCATATAAATTGCCACTTTAATATGGCATATTATTATCGAATTACAGAAAATTGTTTTATACATATTTGTATTATAGAATGAAGGGCTTGATATTATATATTTACTGCTAAACACTTTTTTCAGCTCAAGAACGTGCTTCGTCTAAAACACAGGCACGTTTGATATTTCAGAGTTATCACGATGCGTGACACCGAAAAGCTATGAAGGTATTTGTCGAGAAATATCTTCTATATCTCGGGATTTTTGAGCCTTTTCTAGAAGTGCAAGCAATAGGAAAAAAGCTTATTTAAGAAGTTTTGCTTGATTAGTTCAAGATGACCAGTGTTCTATAGATAGCTAAAATTAAGTTCCAGATGTGTACCACTATTTTCCCGACGCGCATAATGTTTGATGTCCCTTGGAAGTTAAACCAACATGGGGGCGGGTCTGTCCTGGTGAAACCGGTTCACAAGGGAATTAACCATTGTTCTTTCTTTGTCTACGAGTCATTGCGTTTATGCTGTTGTGTATTGTTTGGGTCCTTTGTTAAGTTTTTTGTAGCGGCTCTTGTGAAAACCGGTTACATGAGGACAGGATGACGCAGCCATGGCCGGCTCCAGAACTGGCGTGTAATTGCAAGGAATGGCTACGGGCACATTGTGTCATATTTCTCTTTCGCACTAGTCTGATATAAAGGGGGCGTCGAACCCCGTTTCACTACCTCCACAAGCCGGCATGATAACCACTCCACTCTCCAGCGAGATGGCTGCTGGAAAACCGAAATTTTTTAAACTATTACGTGTTACCCGTACTATTTCATAAGAGCTAACAGGAGTAGGCTACCGAGAGGCGCTTGGTCGGCTAACCGGCGTGACATAGCAGCTTAATATTATTTCGTATAACAAATAAAGTAAAGTGACTTCCAATGGCGGGAAACAACTTTCTAAATATTTGGTTGGGTACGAAATTCTCGTTTGCGCTTGCGCTCACTGCATTGGATGCACCCTATTTCACATCGTCCAGCCGCTGACTTCAAGATTTGAGATTTCGTTTGGAGATTTCTCGGGTTGATCAAAACCCTTCTAGTTTTCTTCAAAACAGGATTTTCCCTTTCGACTCGCACATTCTAACCAAACATATACCATGATTTATATGGGGCCCCCCCGTTGCTGTCTGCGTCAAAACAATTAAACCATGCTTGTCTTGTTCTGTCTGACTAAGCACGTTTAGGGTCCGTGATATCGCAAGTCTGAGATAGGGCAAATTCCGTTTGTTTACACCTCTACGGGGAGGGGGGGCGGGGGGATTGGAAAAGGAAGAAAGTGGACACTATGGACGCAGATAGGATTACCTCGACTTCGCGATACCTGGCGCGGCTGGACCATATTTAGCGCCGCGCGTGTATGACACAGCCAGATGCAGGACACGACCACCCGCCTTGAGACCGTATCGGCTGGGACAGGGCTTAAAGCAGCAGGAGAGAACTGAGCTGATGAAGATCAACTCCACT
>JAHPZR010038407.1:0-65839 GCA_019787425.1 Platygyra sinensis | reverse complement strand
GAAGACCTCAATGGCGTCTTCTCCTGCAAAGTTTAGCAAGATAGCAATCTTGACCGCATCGTCTTTCTTTTCGCTTCCCGAAGCAGTTACGTAGATATCAAACTGCTGCTTAAATCTCCGCCAATTTTCTGATGTGTTTCCGTCGAAACTCAAAGCGCTAGGCTTGTGAAAACTATCCATGTTTGACTTCTGACACCATGTCAAGAGAGCAAGTTTCTGAAGCGGCTAGCCCGCGCGCGATTCCAAAGTTCAATGTCTTCAAGTTAAATGAGCATGCGTGTCACGCATAACATCCTAACGTGACACTGCGTTCGGTCTATACTCGCGACCTCGATCAAGATCGATACATCCATACAGACCTCCTGCTCGGTTAATAATAGCTCAATAAATTTGTTAAGTGTCAAGAGATCAAATCACAACTGACCTTCAACAAAACGGTAAACAAATATTGTCCACGTAGATCCCACGCTATAATTCCATGAACAATCTTCGGATCGCCCGTGTCACTGGTAAGTTATGCTACCGTTCTCTCCACTCCAACACTCGTGGTGATATTCCACGCCAAAATACCAGAATCCAATCTCAAAGACTTCAGTAGCACACTCTTGAATTATGGCGGCGTATGAATTGGCTAGATCAGCCTTGTTGATCATGAAAGAGTACCTTTGGATTAATCGTGGTAGAGCGCGTGGATAAGTCGAGTCTTTGAAACAAACGACTGGTTCATACGGATGCAGCTCCGTCCTCTCTGTGTAGGAAAGACCAGATCATAAAGAAGTCGAGCTATGAGTTAGCAACTTGCGTGGCTGATGCTTCCTGTTGCGCGTTTCACAAGTCTCCACCGTTCCGTTTATCTTGAAACGTTAAAGTGCCACTATGATCAAAATTTTTTTCCTCTTGATTTTTTAGGTGTATCACAAAGGATTCTATAAAAGAATGAAAACGCCGTTTACCGTTTGCAAATATCTGCATTAGTTCCGGACATATTTCATAGTTCCGGACATCTCATTTGCATATTTTACACCTTTTTCTAACTTTTAAGTTAGAAAAAGGTGTAAAGTATGCAAATGAGATGACTTATGATGTCATACACTCAACCCAATATTACATCATGTATATAAATAGAACTATCTTGGCCAATGAATGATTTGCCAGTAATCGCATACCATGCTATGCGCAAAGAACTCTGGGATCGCCAGGGGTCAAACATTGCTAGCCGCTAGAAGGAAATGTATGGCGAAAAGCTGTTTCCACGTCCAAAAAAAGGAATAATTGAGAGAGATCAAAACTTTTTCGCCGTAGTTTTATCGCAGACTTAAGAGATGGACTTAAGAGATGCTGAAATGCGGAAAATGTAAGTTTTTGATAGAACAACCGTGAAATATGTGACAAAATTTACCGATAAACGAATTTGCTTGCGTAATGTTCATTGGCTTTATTGCGAAATTTACATCGTGTAATGGCCTAAAATTTAAGTTTAAATCGGGAGGAAATAAGCCAATAAAGCCTTTTTAGTTTCAGTTTACGTGTGTACAGTCTGTTTTCTTATTAGTTACTTCTTTTATAAAAAATTATGGCTTCTGGAAATGTACCTCCTCAAAGGTTGTCAGAGGAGACGGAAACTGTTTTTACTGCGCTCCGCGCTAATGCTCTTTGGAGGGATGAAATGAGCGATGAGAAACATGAAGAAATCCGTAGGTTAAGTTCTGCCTTGATTGAAAAAAAAATCCGAAGGTTTTTCAGCCGCTACTCTTCTCTTCGAACTCTGTGAAGGAACATGTTAAGAAAGGCAAGATCACTCCAGCACTCGTGGCGGTTTTCTACCTCAAAGTACCAGAAGCCATTGTAATGCACCTAAGTAGCACACTTCTGAAGTATGGTTACGAGGGAATTGGCCAAATCTGTCTCGTTGACTGGGTACCATTTGATCAATTCTGGTATAGAGCGCGTGGTTCTCTTTCATCATTGAAACAACCGACTGGTTCATACGGATACAGCATCACTTTATCTTTATCTGTGTAGAAAAGACCAGATAATCATTTCTTATAGAAGAGAAGCGGCAAATAAGCAACCTCGATGATTTGCGGTTCTTACCGCCCATTGCATGAGAATTTCTTAAGCCTTCAGCACGCCTTAACCGGTTATAAACTCTATGAGAGATCATTTAGATCCATAAACATGAATAAGCTAAGGACTTAAGGAGCTTAGGACTAGGACTTTTAATATTCTGGTTCCGGCGTGTTGAGTTAGTAAGTATAGGAAGGTCGTAAAATATGGTAGACAGTTCTTGTAACCATCATGTGCACTCCCTGAAACCATGGTAACGCTGGAGTATGGTAATGGCACTGGCTTTGCTTTGAAGCCAAAATTACTTCTTAAAAGATTTGCCTTTTCCAGGTCCTTAGGATTCTCTTTAATTTGATATTTAGCCTGTAAAAAGGGCGAGTTTCTGTTGTAGAAAGGTAAACAAAAGGTAGTTAAAGTCTGCATACGAGCCAATTGTGGCCCATCAGGCCGGAGCTTACCCGGTTTCTGTAGCATGAAGCTACTAGGAGTATTTCTACTCCCCCCTGGATCACAAGTGGTGCGTCAAAAGAACCGAACAATCCGGTTCCTTTGACCCACCATGATCTGAGAGATCTTGGATACATTGCTAAGGAAGCCATCAAAGCGCGTGTAATTGGCGTGAAAATCACGTGGGTATCCAATTACAGGTGTCCGATTACAAAAAGTTCAAATCGGACACCTGTAATTGGACACCCACGTGATCGCGCGCCGATTACGTGACAAATAGGCGCGCGGAGAACCAATCACGTTCGAGAATTTTGTTATAGATACGATTATATGGAGAAAAATAGTCGTTGCAGAAATTACAGCAAAGCCGGAAACAAACTTGCTTGAATTTGCTGTTTTTAAACAATTGATGTTGGGGTAATATTTCATTCAATCAACAATAATAAAATATGCTAGTCATTTGTTTATTTAGCAGACTGCAAAATGTTGAACTGAGGACTTGAGGAAGACTAAGTCAGTCAGTTCTCATGAGTGCGAATCATATAAGTAAACAAAATGCAATAAGCTAACGATAAGATCTGATAACTTGCTTTCATGCAAAATTTTAATTTACAAAGTTGAAACAGGTTGAAAAACCGGCAAATTCAGCCGTGGACCCGGGGATACCTAGCTTCTCGTATCTTTGAGGTAAATTGCCATGTGATTTTTCTTTTAGCTAGACTTCTGCTCAGGTCCAACGACACCCAAATTTTAGCCTAGGTTGTATATGAAGAAAGTCTACCTTACCTTCATGTAATCGTAATTTACTCCATGGCTCAGATCAATACTCACATATGTCACAAGGCGACCATTTCCTCAGAGAAACTATCAGAACGATAGTACATGCTAATATGAAACATTACTGACACACCTGTGATAGAAATTTACCATCATTGTTGCTTGCAAAGCCGTATCTCATGGTTATAAGAACTTGACTGTGAGGCAGCCCTCATTCGGCCAAGCTTGTAGCATGACGGTTCCGATGAGATCAGCTATCACATTGAAAACGATTCCTCACATGAAATGTTCTCGGTAAAGGATCATCATCGGGATGGCTCTATATATGAGGAAAAAGAAATCAAGCTGTCGTCAAAAAAATAGTTCCAGCAAACCTAAAAGAAAGTTCCTGAAATTCGCTTTCAAATTAACATGTGATATTGGTTATTTTTCTGTCCACGTCATCTAACTCAAAAGAGGAAATATAGGAAGCCGCATTCAATAAGCCGATAATAAGGTTTTTTGTTGTTGTTAATGGCTTTCACAAAGTTAAAACTGGCTGCCAGAGGTAACCCAGTTCACATATATACAAGGGAGATTAATGATGATGTGACTTGTGGAGTGAAATTTTCGCTCCGGTCTTATGCTGGAGACGAGGTCTCAGGTGGAAAGTAATACTGTATATTTTCCGCCTTGGTTTTGAAGGAAAAGAAGCTAATTACACTTCATACGGTCATGGTTTATAATGGTAATCAGCAATACATTCAAATACATTTGCATAGCAACTTATCACTACCCACTCATTATATTGCCCACCAAATTATTGTCGGACTGCTCAGTCATTAAAGATTTATAAATTGAACACTGCCAAAATGCGAGTTGATATCTTACTCGATATCGTGGGATTGCCAACTACGACGACTTCAAATACAGATTATCACATGTTAAGAACCTGGTATCGTTTTTATTGAAGAGTTCTAAATACCATATCGCGTACTAGCGAGTCTTCCATCTAATGCCCGACATGGTATTTAAACTCGTAAGTTGAACAATATCAGGCTCTTAACATATTGTCATTTGTTTATTACACGTATATCCAAACACGTAGAATAAAAGAACTTTGTTTAATGAATCATTTCCTTACGCGCAAACAGGCCGGCTTTATTGTAAGTAATATTGTGACCGGATATTCCCCTCCTGGAGCGCTTCACAAATTGGATTTAATTAAGAGGTAAAAGTAGTTAAAGTTGAGTTTTCTCTTAACATCTGTTCTCTTGGGCTATAGAAACTGTGCGCCTTGTAAAAATCAGTTTAACTCTATGGTTTTATCAGTTTTTGTTTTTCCTATATAAATGTAAAATGGTTTTAGGGTTTCGGGTTTAAGCTACGTTAGGGGTTAACGTTAGATTAAGTAATCCCGTTTGTTGACGTTCAAGTCTGCCTTAATTTTCATCTAAATATTAAAAAAATGCATCTAACATTTACAAAATTAACTTGTCGATAGATAATGCAGTATACGTAATGTGCAGATGTAAGTGTAGTAACTTTATGTCTTAAATGTACAGTGGAAGTAATATTTTTGTAATTCACTTTTTGCAGTTAACTGTATAGCTGCTGTATCTTAGGTGCTAGTAAAATAAATTTTGTTATCATTTGACGCATTGCTTTCTTCTTCTCCATTGGCCGAGAGCCCACCACGCGACCTGCAAATAACTGCCTACAAATAATGGTCTGCTCGTGCGTAGTACCGTTTGAACGTGCTTTGCTGCAAGTAATATTCTGCTCATGCGTAATTGGAACCACGCTCTCGAGAGAAAAATGGCAGATCGCTTCCCTGAGCTGCCATGAGTGATTAAAATATGAAAACGAACTTAGTGATCGAATGATAAAACAATTATTGAACTCGGTTATCGCAAAATATCGTGATTTGTCAGTGTCTCGCAGATCAATTATTTCCCTCAGCCTTCGGCTTCGGCAAATAATTGTCTGCTCGCCTCTGACAATTCACGATATTTTGCTCAACCTCGTCCAATAATTGTTAAATAATAGCAATACTCAAAAAGCAAATATAAACAGGCAACATTGCCTGACCATTGGCAAACAGGCTGACCTGGTATATGTAGTTGTATATCGGTAGTTTTCATTCAGGTTGTTTTTGACCGTTGCAAATGGAGATGATCGTTACAACAACAACCTCAACCTTATTTCTCACAGACAGGATAAAGTTCTATGAACACACCTCCACTTCTTGCGCCTCCTACTTTCTTTAGTAAAGCAAGCAATGTTATCTTCTGAAACTGGGAAAAAAATCTCCCCGAAACCGCCAAAAATGGACAGCAAGTGCTCATGTTAAAGCATGGGTAACCCAGGCTCACTGTGCGTGACACGTGACATAGCACGGTGGATTATAAAGAACATATGAGCGAAGTTTAGGTGAAATTTGCTAGAAAATGGAAATAAAATCGATGAAACTTACCATGCATGTGGCGAGTTCTTGTGGTCCTTAATACGTACAGGTAGTTTTTTTGGGAAAAATAGTAGGAGGCTGACGGCAAACTCGGGCTCCGATTGACCTAAAACAGACACGGCTTTTTTCGCGAAAATCGAATCCAAGGTGGCTCTGAACTCCATGTACAGAATTTTTTTAAACTTTGCCAAAAGTTGCATCTTATCCTGCTTATCAAAATTCTATAATAAGAAAAAATTTCACCGCGCCGTTTTCGAAATATAAGCGCTTAAATGTGAAATTAAGGGTGTTTTTAGCAGGTCATAGTGTTGCTATGGTAACCTATTCTGTCACGAAAATAATACCAACGTGTTCACCAGTGATTGGGCAGTTTTTTGATACCATGATTGTAGCATCAATTGATAAAGAGTGGTTATAATGACACATCAAAATCTAAGTGTTGGAATGGGCTGGAAACTATTTTGAGCCACCTTAAGCTACGAAAATGGCGGCCCGAGACCGTTAAGATTGCCACTGGAACAGTTCAAAATGGCGCTGAGCTCGGGGTGCCTGGTGACGAGTATAATAGGCCCCCGTGCAGGAAAGGGAGGGCCCGTACTGGACGGTGAGTTTTGTCTTCGAGAAATCTTTGTTCCACGAGCCTGTGGCTGGATTCGATTTTCGCGAAAAAAGCCGTGTATGTTTTGGGTCGATCGGAGCCCGAGTTTGCCGTCAGCCTCCTACCTTGCCACTTTACTATGAAAGAAAAGGTGTCGAAGACTATTTTTCCCAAAAAACTACGTGTACGTATTAAGGACCACAAGAACTCGCCACATGGTAAGTTTCATCGATTTTTATTTCCATTTTCTAGCAAATTTTCAGACCTAAACTTCGCCTCATATGTTCTCTATAATTTACCGTGTTATGTCACGTGTCACGCACAGTGAGGCAGGGTTACCTATGGTTAAAGTTGGCGCCAGCTTAAATATGAGGTGCTACCCGATTGGTCTACGCCATTTGTAAAGAGATATTTCAATTGATTGGACAATCGAGTTTCAAATAATATTGCTTCAGTATCCAGTTTCGAAAAATCCTACCTTGTATGTTGGCTCAGGGAGATAGTACCAGTGACGGATCACGACTTTGAGCTAAGGAGGGGTCCCGGTTTTAATTAAAATGACCAGCCAGCTTTTCTTCCTTCAGTCATTTCCTTTTTTTTCACCCAATATACGGGTGGGGGGGGGGGGGGGGGGAGTCGCTCCCCTAGATCCACCACTGAGTACCTGAAGAAACTTTGCAAATACGATACGATACTTTGCCTTACTTTGCGAAATGCCACTTTAAACACTGTGAAATATTGCCTATTGAAGCCTGAGCTTCAGCAATAACATATCGTAAAGTGCTCATTGTTTTCTCACCTGTTGGTTTCTCAGGCTGTGATATATATTTTCAGGCGTATTCCCTAAAGAACGTTGCCTTACGTCTGAAATTGAAAACATATCGAGGATTACATTTTCAAAAAACTCGCCTTGAGCGTAACTAAATCTACAACTAAATTCTTGGTTATAATCTGTTCAGTGAACGACATGTTTAGACAGCAGCAATATCAGTTGAAAAAGAACGCCTTCGGCATGATAGCAATAATCCTGAACATCCTTAGCCTAAGTGATTTCCCTTTTTCTTTTATTTACATTAAGCCGAATCATTACTTTTTTCTTAAAATGAAAGGTTTTGACGCTGTGAATATATAAGCATCCTTTTTTTCTTATAATTCTTGTTTTAAGGATTGTTATTGTGGTGTCTTTGTAATTTAGCATATTTGTGCTAATGTAAAAATAACTGTTATGGTAATTCGATGTTTTTTTTAATCAAAAATGGTTTGAAATCTTTATACTTGAGGCAATAGTGACTTAATATGTGAATACAAAAGTAAACAAAATGATTATTACTAATAATATTGGTTTGCTGGATGATATGTTTTTAGATACTTTCAAAGTATATAAACAGACTGCTGCTAAATTAATTTAGGTATATATCGCTCAAGTGAAATCGAATTCGTCTAAATTATAAATCACCTTAAATCGCCTTAAATCGCCTTAGTTGGCAATAATTTTTCCTGCCAACTTTGCTTAAGTCACCTAAAGACGCAATAAATTGTCTAAAGTCGGCCAAAAAAGAGCACAGTCACTGTTGAAGGGTTTGAAAAGTTTAGCCCAAATTTTTCAATTTCGCTGTTTGTAATCCGCACTCAATCTTCTCCATCCTTGCTCCTTTGTGGTTTGAGTTATTATCTCTTTGGTGTTTTTCTATCATTGTTAAGTATTGTTTTCAGGTTTCCTTCAATTTAACGGTAATTTTGTCGATGGTCAAAACAACTTAAATTGCCGCGTCTGTGTTCCTTTAAGGTCCCAGAATACTGGGCCGAACTGTTTGACGAGAACCGGCATATCTGTTAGTAGGTAGGTTTTAAGGAGAAATTTTTTTCGTAAAAGGTTTATCTCTAACTAAATTCTGCCGTTGAGTCATTGTATATTTATAACCTTTTCTGCCAAGCCTTTCTGACAGTTTAATGTTGCTTCTATTTTTCGACCTTTCTTTGGCACTTTCTACAATTCACCGTTCATTTTGTAATCCGCCGTAACGAGAAACAACTACATTAAAACGTGAACAAGTTTCACCTCAAAGGAAAAGAAAGCTCTAAGAGACAACAGGATATAATTGCAGTGCCTTTTCTTGTGCGTTTCTTGCTCTGGTTTGTGTATTTTTAATTTCGCGAGGCTTTGTGAACGGACCCATTTTCCTATCGGTTTGCTCGCTAGATTCTCTGTGCAATCTGATCATTAACTGCTATAGAAATATGACGTTGCGAAAGTAATACAGGGAGCGGCCTAAATAGAAGGGCAAAAACTAAACAGAGGAAAAACCACGATGGCGTTTGAAATCGACAAATCAGAAGTTGCTGATGTAACAAAATAGACCATTTTCGATATATTAAAATTGTAATTAATATGGCTGCGAGGCTCCGGGAATAAAACAAAAGAAATCAATTATGTAGGCAATTTCATTTGTTTTATTCCCCCAAGCCTCGGAGCCAACTGAGTTATAATTTTAATATATCAAAAATGGTCTATACAGTCACATCGGATGGGTTGAAATAAACTTCTGTGAAAATTAATTTAGAGAGTTGTCGGTTTCATTAATGGAGAGAAAAAAACTGAAAAACATCGCGAGTTCTTGTTTGACTCATTTTTCTTCGACCCAAATTTCAGTTCTAAATCCTAATCCTAGATTCTAAGCCAACTGAGTTATAATTTTGATATATCAAAAATGGTCTATACAGTCACATTGGATGGGTTGAAATAAACTTCTGTGAAAATTAATTTAGAGAGTTGTCGGTTTCATTAATGGAGAGAAAAAAACTAAAAAACATCGCGAGTTCTTGTTTGACTCATTTTTCTTCAAACCAAATTTTAATTCTAAATCCTGGATCAAGAAAAATAGCTTTTATGGAATAAAACCAGATGGCGTGTGTATCCATGAATACATGGACAGGAGAATAAAATCAACCGTTAATTGAGGTTGTCAAATGTTTAGAAATTGACTTTATCTTCTTTTTTGTCAGCTTACATTATTAAATTTTAAAGAACAATATTTTTTTCTTTTAATTTTGCAGGAATTTTGAATTAATCGCCTCACACAATTTCATTTATTCTGAGTCGCTCAGACAATAAATTAGTCGGTGACAGCTGCTATCGATCATTTTCAATAAACAAGTGCCAGACAAAAACTATATTTTAAGGGAAGTCTCTATGACAAATAATAATTACCGATTTTTGTTTCAATGTATTGATTATTTTTGTGTTCACCACTACAACAAGATCCGTTACAAAATTTTAATTGGTAGTTTGCGAAAAGGTGTCACCTTGTGTGTTGAGAAATATATATTGTTCGCGCCAAAACTCGGGCACGTGACACATTGCGTTACCCTTTGTATCGTTTTTGAGTTCGTGTCGGATAACAACAACAACAACAACAACTTTATTTCAGTGTCAATGTCTTTAGCCTAAATAGCTAATTGGGGACACTAAAATAATATGGAACAAATACTTAAATCTAAAATTTGTTGAAAGTTAAAATTTAAAACATAAACATTACGGAGTTATTACGGAGTTATCCCGACCTAAATATACAGCCGTGTTGTAAAAAAGTTCTAAGACTTCTAAGAACTACAAATAAATAAGACAAGAGCCACAATTGCCACTTATAAGGTCTACTAAGTTAATGCGTTTTGTATTGAACTTAATGGATTGTAGAGTGGGTTTGTCCTTGATTTTGCTGTCTAATCTAGACCATAGGGAATCTTTCCCATACCGCACACTATTAAAGTACCCATATCATCACAATTTTTATTTTCTTATCTGATTCTATATATCACCCAATGAACTTCTGCCAAAGAAAAATGCGATTTGGATAAAATGCAATCTTTTTTAGAAGATTTAAAAACGTTAAAATTTGCCGCCATTTTGGTCCACCATTTGCCCCAGTCTTCCCCTGGTTTGGAATGAGTTGTGACGTAGATTAAGGAACACGTGACTTCAGTCTGACTTATTTCGCTTGTTTTACCTCTGTAAATTAAACTTAGTAGTTCATACCAAATGCTGGAAAGGAGCACTTTGCATAGACTGCGAAGCTAAATTTACCGAGATAAAACAACCCAGTTGAATCGATCGTTTATTTGTGCTTGTTTGTGTTCGGTAATCGAGCAAAATGGAATATTTTATTTACTGTGATTGATCTTGATCGTTTGATAATCAAACATTCGACTGAACTCGATAATCGACCGTTAGGCACCCGAACGATTGGTGTTAGCTTGGGCTCGATTACCGAACAATTCGATTGGATTTGCCGGGATCAAATCGACTACCAGGACATCGATCGCCATGTTAGCTAGTGTTTGGGTTCGCTCAGGACGTAACGAAAGAGAAAAATTGTCTATTCAAACAAAGTAAGAAACAAAAGCGGTTTGTGCTAAACGAAACAAAGGGAGTAACAATAGCGCACTGGTTTCATTGTTTAGTTTGCCGCCTCCATCAGGCTAATGAGCATTGCCGTGCGTTCATAGCAACCAATGAATAAGCTTCTTTTGGGTGCTATGAATAATAACAAGCGTTATAACAGACCTTTCCAACTGCAAGTAAATGTCCCGAGAACAATAGGCATTCTTCGCGATGCGAGATAAGTCAAACTTGACGTCACGTGTTCCTTGATCTACGTCACAATCTGAGCACGTCGATGATGTGATCAGCGACACGGGTAGACCGCAATAAAATAGGATTTTCAGGTTTTTAAGACTTCATAGAAAAATCGCTTTTTATCCAAAGCGAAAATTTTTTTCGCCAAAGTTTATTGCATGGAATATAGGATCAGATGAGAAAATAAAAATGTTGATGTTATGGGCACTTTAAATTAATCTGGGCAGATGAAAATGCTTAATTTTTAAGTGATATTTCGATGGCTTAACGCTAAAAATAACAATGATTTTACTAGGTACCAACCCATATTTAACTTTATACATTAAGGTAGCGAGATTCTGTAAACGCCTATTTTGTAGGCTACGTATAGATTAGCGCGGTTACGAAGATTAGAGTACTCTACTGAATGTGTGTTATACACAATTCTGACGGCCCGTTTCTGTACTCTTTCAACTTTTCTGGCGACAGAGGCTTTACAGAAATGCCATATAAGGTGACAATAAGTTAAATATAGCAATATTGAGGACTTATATAAAAGCAATTTTGCTTCCTTAGGGATCAGAGTTCTTAATCTAGAGAGGACACCCACTCTCTGGCTAGCCTTTTTGCACAGTTCACTGATGTGTTTTCTAAATACAAGGTGTTGGTCGATATTAACTCCGAGAAGCCTATTGTCCCCAGATCTTTCAATGACATCCGCATTGATTGTTAACGAAGTTCGATCGTCATCATTATGTGGATTGATCATCAGCAACTGGAATTTATCTGGGTTGACCATAAGATAGTTATCGTCATACCAGGCCAAGGCTTTAGCGGCTTCTAGCTGGAGGTGTGCCTTCATGGCATTGGCATTACACCCCACCGTATAAAGCTGATGGTCGTCGGCATACATGTTTAAATTGGTGTTACTAAGTTCATAGGATAGATCGTTCTGATAGAGATTCCACGGTAAAGGACCGAGGGATGATCCCTGTGGGCAGCCTCGTTTCATTTCTTTCCAATCACGTTTGGCTGTGTTAACTTTGACCCTGTTCAGTCGATCGCGACCATAAAAGAAGGATCGCATTAGATCCAGAGAACTGTTGCTGAAACTATATGCCTTGAGCATCACATTGTTGTCGTTTGTTGAGAATAAATTGTCTCGAAAAGTTTACCTTTTTTGTCGTCTTCGGAAACTACGCGAAATCGTCCTGAACATTTGGAAGCAGAGCGAGGTTGGTCAAAATTTCAAAAAAATATCAAATGTTTGTTTATAGTGGCCCTGCACTTAGCTACACCTAGCTAGTTCATAGGCATGTCACTCAAACTGAAGGAAACAAATATTTCAAATGAACATAACAGGCTTAATTAAAAATCCCAATTGGTGGGAGGCAGACCAGTTGGCTAGTTACAAGCATGACCGAGGAGTTGAACTAGGGTCCACCGAGAAACAACTCCAGCTTAGTGGTCAGAGCGGGACTTGAACCCGCGACCTCCGGATTTCAAGTCCGGCGCCCTAACCACTCGGCCACGCTGCCTCCGTTGGTGATACATAACATTGAAGAAGAACTCCTGAGTTGAAAGGTCATCCAAAAAAACTTGATGATGAGTCCGACCACGTTCAATATGTTGACGAACAATATTTTTTTTGGAAGTAATAATATTTTTGTTGTACTCAAACACTACATTACTTACTATACTACTTACTTACACTAATAACTATACATTAAGTCACTTACGACTTATTACATACGTTACTCAGGGTATTCACTTTACTGGTTGCTTACACCACTGAGAATTACAAACTCTTGTTACATTAATCACATCTCTTGTTTTCCTTAATTATTAATATTATTATTATTATCATTATTATTATTATTATTATTATTATTATTATTATTATCATTATTATTATTATTATTATAATTGTTATTGTTATTGTTGTTGTTGTTGTTATTGTTATTGCTACTATCTTAAAAAAATAATTGTTATCGTTGTTTGCCTTGTCTTCGATATTTAAATATTTCTCTCTTTTGTTTCTTTGCAAAGTTCTCGTGTTGTCTTAAATACCTTTGCCCATGCAGTGTTCGTCTTTTTAAGACAATACGTATTTCGCTCACAACTTGAACGGATGATGTTACAGTATTGCCCTTATTTGAATATGACGCACGCAAAGTAAACTTACGCACTCTGTAATGAAGTTTACATTAACAAAGAAACAGAACTGGAAAGTACTTTATGACTTACAACCTGATTTGCACATGACGTAAGATTTTTTGACATAATGATGAACGTTTCTCAGCCGCTGTTGTTTGCAAAGAACGGCTTGTGGTACTTTTTCCAAACAAAAAAAATTGTGTTCTTTGCGAAATATGCCTAACAAGGTCAGTACGACAAATTAATGACAGCGAAAACGATGACTGACCACCCAAAGTTTTCTGAAGCACCCTCTTCTTCATTGAGGAATATTTCAGTGAGTATAAAGTGACATTTCGCAAGGTAATGTAAAGTACTACTATCTCGCAAAGCACCTCAAAACAGCATTTCGAAATGCACCAAGCTATATTTCTCAACGTAAAATGTAACATTTCGTCAACCTTTTGAGTACCATGTGTTAAAGTGACTAACGCCTTTTCCTCGAACTTTGGATTAACTTTTTTAAGTACATTGCAAAAGCATCTCCCAAGAGATAAACACTGAAATACAGTTAAAACACTGCCCAAATGTTAATAATTCATAGTCGTGATCCAGACTGCTGTCAAAATACAGTTTTTTTTGTCTTACGCTTGTTCATTAAAAATATAGCAGCTGTAACCAACTGATTTACTGTCTGAGTGACTAAGAATAAATGAAATTCGATAAGGACGCAAGATAAAAAAATTATGGTCTTTAAAATTCAAAACTGCTTTTTAAACAGATCAGTTTTAAAGGATCATTTTCTTTATAACGGAACGTTAACAAAGTTTTTTTTTGTGTAGAGGATGTAGAAAAAAAAAAAAGGACGTTAACAAAGTTCGGATTTCTCCAAGTGACAGTTGCTTCTATTTTCCTGTTCATGCATTCATAGCTATAGATATGCACCCCATCTTGTTTTATTCTATTAGTTCAATCCATTTTTCATTGTGCTGGATTTGCAATTAAAATTTGCGCCGTCCATAATAAAAACAAAACAAAACAAAACTTGCCATGTTTTTCACTTTAACTCTCTCTTTCAATAAATCCGGCAACCCGCTAAAAGAAATTTATCTCAACACATGTGTTGTAGGACAGGCAACTCATGGATTGCTGTAATCACACCCCATAGTGCTTTTTAATGCTCAGATCCCTCGTTAAAGTTTGTTTCGTTTTAAAGCTTCTTGCATTGCTCTCGAAACGTCTTATTTCTAAAGCAGTGTATTTTTGGATTTCACTAAGAACTGAGAAAGTGAAAAGATATGATATTGGTATGCGACAAAACCTTAAGCTTCCCGTTTATAAAGGTCGCAAATTTAATTAAAAGATACACAAGCAAGGGACAGGAGTAACCAAGCAAAGGTATTGCATTTATCCTGATTTTTTTCAGTACTTACTTTTCCTTTGAAAGTTAATTCAGCAGCGGCTTGTAGTGAAACTTGTTCAGGTTTGATCTGTTTCGAGTGACGGTTGATTAAAAAAAAAAACGATAAATGGTAGACTGAAGTGCCAGTAAAAGGTCGTAAATAGAAGCAACGATCATGCATGCGCATTTGATAGTGTTGTAAAGCATTACATTTTCAGAAAGGCGTTGCAAAAAAAGCTTGTAAGCAGGCAATGACCTAGAAATTAGCAACGGCTACTTAAAACGAAGCGACCCAGATAGCGAAAACAGTAATTCATGGCGTGGCCGCAAACCGTTTCGATACTTAAAGGGGGGTGGAATCAAAGTAGCTGTGTGCCACTCAAATTGGAAAATGAATTATGAAAGGGTGTTATGAGGCATTACTCATACATCTATTACATACATACATTGCTATATTTACCTTTAGATTTTAGAGAAGCTTATGCAGCATTAAACCGTCATAATGTGAGTGAAAAGCAACGAAGACCTTTTTTTAATAGGGCGCCTATAAAAGCGCTAAAACGGCATTACAGGGCGGATGCTCGAAACCAGGGGGAACTCCGAAATGAGTTAGGGATACTCGAGGTCTCGGGTGTAAATCAAGGATTCTGCTCTGAGTGTATAAGGTGTTGATGACGAAACTTCATCATTTTTAGCTGTCAAATTATCATTCAGAGTGCACTCGAAGTGAATCTGATAACAATAAAAGAAACGCTCTCATTTAATTTCTATTTGGGCTTGATTTCTGCTGATCTCTCTAGTACCCGAGTCCGGTCTACAAGTGAGCGCGGAATCCAGTCTTGAGCAGTGACTAGTAATCGAAAATATTCCGTTTTAACTGCGGTGTCTTTTATGGGTCTAACTGATGAAGCAAAGAAGTCCACATTAGTCTCGTTTGGGAGTCAAATTCAAATTTTCATATAGGAGTTCCCCCGAGTTTCCAAATGTCTAACTGGAAGTGAAGGATCGAAGAATTGATGGAGTCAAATCGTCTCACAACTACAACCTGGAAAATAATATTTTCCAAGTAAAAATGAAGAAAGTAATAAAAAACTTATTATGTTCTGAAGGAGCGATGGATTCGGATTATTACAGTCATGCATGGTGTGGCAATCTTTTCCTTCTGCTTCCAAACCATCTCTTTCATGAAACATATTACAACAAATGATCCAGCTTTAGATTCAGTTACGTTCATGGAGAATTTTTTCGGCTTTCAGTGCTTTTTCAACTTTAGACGAAAGACAACTATCTTGCGCCTGAAAATGTCAGCCTGAGAAACCAACAGGTGCGAAGACAATGAGCACGATATGTTATTGATGTAGCGGCTTCAATAAGCAATATTTCACAAAGTTTAAAGTGGCATTTCCTAAAGTAATGAGAAGTACAATTTCGCATAGTATCTTGAGGTTCCATTTTCTAGAACCAAAACACAAGGTAAGATATTTTGCAAATGATACTGAACTGAAAACTATCTTTTTGCACACAATTTGGCAAGTTGCCATGCAATTTTAAGGTAGGTTAAAAGTACCATTTCTTATTAGCCAAAAAACTTCGCAGACTCATTTAAAATAGGATCTCGTACTTTTCGGTTCTTGCCGGTTTCTTCGTCGATACCTAATTGCTGTTGCTGTGAGTCCGATATTGTTCAGCTGTTCAGCTTGGTCTTTCAATTCATTATGGCCTTGAGAGCTAGACAAGCTACCGTGATCGAGCGGGCGGTGCGGGCTTTTCTATGAATGGGTGACATTACTCGTGGAAAGAGATGAAAGATTGAACTCTTTCAAAAATCTTTGGGAAGGATTGCAAAGACATCTGCCATTTACCATATTTCTAAGCAATCCTTCTTTTCTTCGCGAAGGCACTTCACTTGGAGAAAATCTTTTAGCTTCAGTGTTGTTTAACAGATTTGAAAACGGCGTCACTCGTTTAAAGGTCTCTGACCGCCGCCTTATCACATATCTCATCTGCGTCAGTAATGCTCGAGTGTTGACAAAATCTGTCAAAACTGACCAATCAGAGTATATACCAGATCCTGCTATACCGTAACGATCGTTTATTTAAAGTTTGCTTGTTCTTTCATTTCCTCTCGCCGCGCTCATTTCATTTTCGCGCTCTGTTTTCCGCGCTGCGCCCCAGCTAAGTCAGGGATGCCTGGAAAAGGATATTATAATGAAACTTAAGGCAGCTTTGTACTCCAGCCAACGGGATCACGTAACCTGACCCTAAATCCTAAACCAAATTAAACTTTATTCGGTTACAACACCAAAACAGGTGCTTTCTGGTTTACTATCACAAAAAAGCACCCATAATACTTAATACTTATTCTTATCAGTTAACAGTAGATTTATGCCAATAGTCTATGGAACTTGCCAAAACTGTCTATTGAGAAATGGAATGGCACAGATATTTGCCAATGGTTCGTTGCAATTTCAAAGGGAAATCTTATGTTGAGTGAATCCTCGAAATACGTTTGCATACTGACAGATTGTTATTTCAATACCTGAAATACTTGCCATCAATTTACCACTTGTTACCTCATTCTCAAACATGTACTTTGTACGATTTGCTGAAAAACTTAACGCGTATCGTGTCGACTCTTTCGAGGCAACATAGTGCCTCATAGTATGCTCTGGACAGAGTAAGTGAGGACAGCGATTGTTGCTTTAGGTTGATATACTCTGTGAATATTGCTTACATTGAATGATCTTCCACTTGGACTAATATCCGTAAGGTGTTAAATTGTCTTTCCGACACAATCGTAAGTTTCTCAGTCTGTGACATTAGTTCGTTAGGCGATTTTTTTTATATAACATTTTGTTTTTCGTGTCTTGGATCTTTAAGAGTGTGTCCATGAGAAAACAGGCAGGCAGGCAGGAGGTGATACAGCTCAAATCACCGATTTTGCTCAAACTTGGCATAAATGTTGGGTTTGGTGAGTAAATGAATATGGCAAGAACTTAGGTTAAAATATTTTATTCTCTTCAAGTTAGGGGTACCTCCTCCAAAAATGGCCCTTTTTCACTAATTTATGCATAATTAATTAGCTGTCTTTGATTTAGCTATTTCTACAACAAGAAAGGCCATGTGGAAATGAAATCCACTGGATCATGTTCTACTATTATTAGTCTCAAAGCACAGATATTCATTTAAACCAGACATTTTGATTTCTCTCCGTGGCTCCATCATAAGTAAGGTGCATATTTTGTAGTGTTGTAAATAGCCTTTAATTAATGGCAAATATCTGCACTGGGCAACAGCAAATACTCGTTATTCTAACATGGATAGTGAGAGCAATCACTAAAGTTCTCAAAAAAGCCATAAAATGTTTGGGGACCTCAACAATTTTTCTGTGCTGGCATACTGCTTACAGTAGAAATTCACGATTTTTGGCCATTTAATGAACATTGACTAAAACACGGAAGTTATTTTTCTGTGTTAACCTAACTCGAAATCAACAAGAAATATCTACCTAAGTATTTTCCTATCAATATCCAGTATAAATTCGCTGAAAAGAAGCACTTGACACATTTCTGTCAAATATTTTCAGAGCTACTTCTCACGGTTATCGATAAAACGCGGCAGAAGAAGATTCAACCTATACGTTCCCTCAACATAGGTTTTCAGGCGTAAATTAGAATGAAAACATGAAATAACTACTACATACATGTCACTTAGATGCAATTTTTGCACTCTCGCTGATTCTTGGACCGCGAAATGTCCAGTTTTGTGTCATCTGTTTCGTTGCTTCGACCCGAGGTTTAAAGAGAATGTCCTTTGCCTTCCCGCTTTCGTCATCAGAGATATCAACATTTGTCGAAACAGCTACTCACAAGGCCGTTTAAAATCCAGGAAGAGCTATCACTGTTGCAAGTGTTATAGGATACAGATTTCTTACAAAACCACCACAAAACATTCCGCCATCTTTGTCGATATTAAGCGGTACAATTTGTGTCAGTATACATGACGTAGTTACCGGATTAAAAGGAGGTAACCGCTGACTTTTCAACATCTAAGTTCATAATGGCGGAGTGTTTTGTGATGGAATTTAAAAGCAATCTGAATGTTAAAGTGATCACTCTCCCTGGATTTTAAATGACCTTTTGAGTGGCCTTTCGACAGCTGTTGATACCTCTGATGATGAAGGCGGGATGGCAAAGGTATTCTCTTTAAACCTCGGGTCGAAGCAACGGAACAGATGGGGCAAAAACTGCATGGACATTTCGCAATCCAAGAATCGAAGAGAGCGCAAAATCGCGTCCAAGTGACATGTACAATCCTTGTATGTAGTACTTATTACTTGTTTCAATTTTATTTTTCGCCTGAAAACCCAAGTTGAGGGAACTTAAGCGTTGAATCTTCTTCTGCCTCATTTTTTCGATATCGAGAACATGTCACAAAATGTACTTCTGAAAATATATGAAAGAAATGTCTCAAGTGCTCCTTTTCGCCGAATTTATACTGGATATTGATAGGGAAATACTTAGGTAGATATTTCTTGTCAATTTCGAGTTAGGTTAAGACAGAAAAATGGCTTTTGTGTTTTAGTGAATGTTCATAAAGTGGCCAAAAAGGCGTGAAGTCCTATGTAAACAGTATGCCAGCACAGAAAAAATATTGAGGTCCCCAAACATTTTATGGCTTTTTTGAGAACTTTAGTGATTGCTTTCAATATCCATGTTAGAATAATGCGTATTTGCCGTTGCCTAGTGCAGATATTTGCCATAAATTAAAGGCTATTCAAAACACTACAAAATATGCACCTTACTTAAGATGGAGCCGCAGAGAGAAATCAAATTGTCTGGTTCAAATGAATATCTGTACTTTGAGATTAATAATAGTAGAACATGATCCAGTGGATTTCATTTCCACATGGCCTTTCTTGTTGTAGATATGCTAAATCAAAGACAGCTAATTAATTATGCATAAATTAGTGAAAAAGGGCCATTTTTGGAGGAGGTGCCCCTAACTTGAAGAGAATAAAATATTTTAACCTAAGTTCTTGCCATAATCATTTACTCACCAAACCCAACGTTTATGCCAAGTTTGAGCAAAATCGGTGATTTGAGCTGTATCACCTCCTGCCTGGTTTTCTCATGGACACACTCTTAAAAAGATACGCAAGACGTACTTTGAAAAAAAAAAAAAAAAAAAAAAAACTCGCCATGAACGTAACTAAATGTAAAGAGGGATCCTTACTTGTATTGTGTTCCGTGAACGACATGGTTTAAAGCTGGAGTATAGTCCAAAGTGGAAAATATTGCAATGCTAAGCGAATTTATTCCACACGAGTGATATCAACCTAAAGCAACAATCCCTGTCCTCACTTACTCTGGTCCATAATATATGACGCTTGTTAGCCTCGAAAGGTTTGTAGACACGGATTACTGCTTTTATTTTTTAATTGAAAATCTTCACCAAAGAAAATTTTGAGAATGAGAGTAAAACAAGATGGTACAAATTGATGGCAAGTATTCAAGTATATGAAAATAAAACAACTGTCACGTAAGTTGTCAAACGTTTTGAGGTATTACATCTCAACTTCATAAAAATGTTGCTTTAAAATTTCTTAACCAACAGAAATAAAATATAAACCATTCCATTTCTCAAGTAGAAGTGCTAGCAAGTTCCATAGACTATTGGCATAAATCTACTGTTAACTGATAAGAATAAGTATTAAGTATTATGGGTGCTTTTTTGTGATAGTAAACCAGAAAGCACCTGTTTTGGTGTTGTAACCGAATAAAGTTTAATTTGGTTTAGGATTTAGGGTCAGGTTACGTGATCCCGTTGGCTGGAGTACAAAGCTGCCTTAAGTTTCATTATAATATCCTTTTCCAGGCATCCCTGACTTAGCTGGGGCGCAGCGCGGAAAACAGAGCGCGAAAATGAAATGAGCGCGGCGAGAGGAAATGAAAGAACAAGCAAACTTTAAATAAACGATCGTTACGGTATAGCAGGATCTGGTATATACTCTGATTGGTCAGTTTTGACAGATTTTGTCAACACTCGAGCATTACTGACGCAGATGAGATATGTGATAAGGCGGCGGTCAGAGACCTTTAAACGAGTGACGCCGTTTTCAAATCTGTTAAACAACACTGAAGCTAAAAGATTTTCTCCAAGTGAAGTGCCTTCGCGAAGAAAAGAAGGATTGCTTAGAAATATGGTAAATGGCAGATGTCTTTGCAATCCTTCCCAAAGATTTTTGAAAGAGTTCAATCTTTCATCTCTTTCCACGAGTAATGTCACCCATTCATAGAAAAGCCCGCACCGCCCGCTCGATCACGGTAGCTTGTCTAGCTCTCAAGGCCATAATGAATTGAAAGACCAAGCTGAACAGCTGAACAATATCGGACTCACAGCAACAGCAATTAGGTATCGACGAAGAAACCGGCAAGAACCGAAAAGTACGAGATCCTATTTTAAATGAGTCTGCGAAGTTTTTGGCTAATAAGAAATGGTACTTTTAACCTACCTTAAAATTGCATGGCAACTTGCCAAATTGTGTGCAAAAAGATAGTTTTCAGTTCAGTATCATTTGCAAAATATCTTACCTTGTGTTTTGGTTCTAGAAAATGGAACCTCAAGATACTATGCGAAATTGTACTTCTCATTACTTTAGGAAATGCCACTTTAAACTTTGTGAAATATTGCTTATTGAAGCCGCTACATCAATAACATATCGTGCTCATTGTCTTCGCACCTGTTGGTTTCTCAGGCTGACATTTTCAGGCGCAAGATAGTTGTCTTTCGTCTAAAGTTGAAAAAGCACTGAAAGCCGAAAAAATTCTCCATGAACGTAACTGAATCTAAAGCTGGATCATTTGTTGTAATATGTTTCATGAAAGAGATGGTTTGGAAGCAGAAGGAAAAGATTGCCACACCATGCATGACTGTAATAATCCGAATCCATCGCTCCTTCAGAACATAATAAGTTTTTTATTACTTTCTTCATTTTTACTTGGAAAATATTATTTTCCAGGTTGTAGTTGTGAGACGATTTGACTCCATCAATTCTTCGATCCTTCACTTCCAGTTAGACATTTGGAAACTCGGGGGAACTCCTATATGAAAATTTGAATTTGACTCCCAAACGAGACTAATGTGGACTTCTTTGCTTCATCAGTTAGACCCATAAAAGACACCGCAGTTAAAACGGAATATTTTCGATTACTAGTCACTGCTCAAGACTGGATTCCGCGCTCACTTGTAGACCGGACTCGGGTACTAGAGAGATCAGCAGAAATCAAGCCCAAATAGAAATTAAATGAGAGCGTTTCTTTTATTGTTATCAGATTCACTTCGAGTGCACTCTGAATGATAATTTGACAGCTAAAAATGATGAAGTTTCGTCATCAACACCTTATACACTCAGAGCAGAATCCTTGATTTACACCCGAGACCTCGAGTATCCCTAACTCATTTCGGAGTTCCCCCTGGTTTCGAGCATCCGCCCTGTAATGCCGTTTTAGCGCTTTTATAGGCGCCCTATTAAAAAAAGGTCTTCGTTGCTTTTCACTCACATTATGACGGTTTAATGCTGCATAAGCTTCTCTAAAATCTAAAGGTAAATATAGCAATGTATGTATGTAATAGATGTATGAGTAATGCCTCATAACACCCTTTCATAATTCATTTTCCAATTTGAGTGGCACACAGCTACTTTGATTCCACCCCCCTTTAAGTATCGAAACGGTTTGCGGCCACGCCATGAATTACTGTTTTCGCTATCTGGGTCGCTTCGTTTTAAGTAGCCGTTGCTAATTTCTAGGTCATTGCCTGCTTACAAGCTTTTTTTGCAACGCCTTTCTGAAAATGTAATGCTTTACAACACTATCAAATGCGCATGCATGATCGTTGCTTCTATTTACGACCTTTTACTGGCACTTCAGTCTACCATTTATCGTTTTTTTTTTTAATCAACCGTCACTCGAAACAGATCAAACCTGAACAAGTTTCACTACAAGCCGCTGCTGAATTAACTTTCAAAGGAAAAGTAAGTACTGAAAAAAATCAGGATAAATGCAATACCTTTGCTTGGTTACTCCTGTCCCTTGCTTGTGTATCTTTTAATTAAATTTGCGACCTTTATAAACGGGAAGCTTAAGGTTTTGTCGCATACCAATATCATATCTTTTCACTTTCTCAGTTCTTAGTGAAATCCAAAAATACACTGCTTTAGAAATAAGACGTTTCGAGAGCAATGCAAGAAGCTTTAAAACGAAACAAACTTTAACGAGGGATCTGAGCATTAAAAAGCACTATGGGGTGTGATTACAGCAATCCATGAGTTGCCTGTCCTACAACACATGTGTTGAGATAAATTTCTTTTAGCGGGTTGCCGGATTTATTGAAAGAGAGAGTTAAAGTGAAAAACATGGCAAGTTTTGTTTTGTTTTGTTTTTATTATGGACGGCGCAAATTTTAATTGCAAATCCAGCACAATGAAAAATGGATTGAACTAATAGAATAAAACAAGATGGGGTGCATATCTATAGCTATGAATGCATGAACAGGAAAATAGAAGCAACTGTCACTTGGAGAAATCCGAACTTTGTTAACGTCCTTTTTTTTTTTTCTACATCCTCTACACAAAAAAAAACTTTGTTAACGTTCCGTTATAAAGAAAATGATCCTTTAAAACTGATCTGTTTAAAAAGCAGTTTTGAATTTTAAAGACCATAATTTTTTTATCTTGCGTCCTTATCGAATTTCATTTATTCTTAGTCACTCAGACAGTAAATCAGTTGGTTACAGCTGCTATATTTTTAATGAACAAGCGTAAGACAAAAAAAACTGTATTTTGACAGCAGTCTGGATCACGACTATGAATTATTAACATTTGGGCAGTGTTTTAACTGTATTTCAGTGTTTATCTCTTGGGAGATGCTTTTGCAATGTACTTAAAAAAGTTAATCCAAAGTTCGAGGAAAAGGCGTTAGTCACTTTAACACATGGTACTCAAAAGGTTGACGAAATGTTACATTTTACGTTGAGAAATATAGCTTGGTGCATTTCGAAATGCTGTTTTGAGGTGCTTTGCGAGATAGTAGTACTTTACATTACCTTGCGAAATGTCACTTTATACTCACTGAAATATTCCTCAATGAAGAAGAGGGTGCTTCAGAAAACTTTGGGTGGTCAGTCATCGTTTTCGCTGTCATTAATTTGTCGTACTGACCTTGTTAGGCATATTTCGCAAAGAACACAATTTTTTTTGTTTGGAAAAAGTACCACAAGCCGTTCTTTGCAAACAACAGCGGCTGAGAAACGTTCATCATTATGTCAAAAAATCTTACGTCATGTGCAAATCAGGTTGTAAGTCATAAAGTACTTTCCAGTTCTGTTTCTTTGTTAATGTAAACTTCATTACAGAGTGCGTAAGTTTACTTTGCGTGCGTCATATTCAAATAAGGGCAATACTGTAACATCATCCGTTCAAGTTGTGAGCGAAATACGTATTGTCTTAAAAAGACGAACACTGCATGGGCAAAGGTATTTAAGACAACACGAGAACTTTGCAAAGAAACAAAAGAGAGAAATATTTAAATATCGAAGACAAGGCAAACAACGATAACAATTATTTTTTTAAGATAGTAGCAATAACAATAACAACAACAACAACAATAACAATAACAATTATAATAATAATAATAATAATGATAATAATAATAATAATAATAATAATAATAATAATAATGATAATAATAATAATATTAATAATTAAGGAAAACAAGAGATGTGATTAATGTAACAAGAGTTTGTAATTCTCAGTGGTGTAAGCAACCAGTAAAGTGAATACCCTGAGTAACGTATGTAATAAGTCGTAAGTGACTTAATGTATAGTTATTAGTGTAAGTAAGTAGTATAGTAAGTAATGTAGTGTTTGAGTACAACAAAAATATTATTACTTCCAAAAAAAATATTGTTCGTCAACATATTGAACGTGGTCGGACTCATCATCAAGTTTTTTTGGATGACCTTTCAACTCAGGAGTTCTTCTTCAATGTTATGTATCACCAACGGAGGCAGCGTGGCCGAGTGGTTAGGGCGCCGGACTTGAAATCCGGAGGTCGCGGGTTCAAGTCCCGCTCTGACCACTAAGCTGGAGTTGTTTCTCGGTGGACCCTAGTTCAACTCCTCGGTCATGCTTGTAACTAGCCAACTGGTCTGCCTCCCACCAATTGGGATTTTTAATTAAGCCTGTTATGTTCATTTGAAATATTTGTTTCCTTCAGTTTGAGTGACATGCCTATGAACTAGCTAGGTGTAGCTAAGTGCAGGGCCACTATAAACAAACATTTGATATTTTTTTGAAATTTTGACCAACCTCGCTCTGCTTCCAAATGTTCAGGACGATTTCGCGTAGTTTCCGAAGACGACAAAAAAGGTAAACTTTTCGAGACAATTTATTCTCAACAAACGACAACAATGTGATGCTCAAGGCATATAGTTTCAGCAACAGTTCTCTGGATCTAATGCGATCCTTCTTTTATGGTCGCGATCGACTGAACAGGGTCAAAGTTAACACAGCCAAACGTGATTGGAAAGAAATGAAACGAGGCTGCCCACAGGGATCATCCCTCGGTCCTTTACCGTGGAATCTCTATCAGAACGATCTATCCTATGAACTTAGTAACACCAATTTAAACATGTATGCCGACGACCATCAGCTTTATACGGTGGGGTGTAATGCCAATGCCATGAAGGCACACCTCCAGCTAGAAGCCGCTAAAGCCTTGGCCTGGTATGACGATAACTATCTTATGGTCAACCCAGATAAATTCCAGTTGCTGATGATCAATCCACATAATGATGACGATCGAACTTCGTTAACAATCAATGCGGATGTCATTGAAAGATCTGGGGACAATAGGCTTCTCGGAGTTAATATCGACCAACACCTTGTATTTAGAAAACACATCAGTGAACTGTGCAAAAAGGCTAGCCAGAGAGTGGGTGTCCTCTCTAGATTAAGAACTCTGATCCCTAAGGAAGCAAAATTGCTTTTATATAAGTCCTCAATATTGCTATATTTAACTTATTGTCACCTTATATGGCATTTCTGTAAAGCCTCTGTCGCCAGAAAAGTTGAAAGAGTACAGAAACGGGCCGTCAGAATTGTGTATAACACACATTCAGTAGAGTACTCTAATCTTCGTAACCGCGCTAATCTATACGTAGCCTACAAAATAGGCGTTTACAGAATCTCGCTACCTTAATGTATAAAGTTAAATATGGGTTGGTACCTAGTAAAATCATTGTTATTTTTAGCGTTAAGCCATCGAAATATCACTTAAAAATTAA
Organism: Platygyra sinensis; assembly: GCA_019787425.1. Taxonomy (NCBI): domain Eukaryota; kingdom Metazoa; phylum Cnidaria; class Anthozoa; order Scleractinia; family Merulinidae; genus Platygyra; species Platygyra sinensis. The sequence goes on along the minus strand of JAHPZR010038407.1, from coordinate 40,008 downwards.
GCATTTTCATCTGCCCAGATTAATTTAAAGTGCCCATAACATCAACATTTTTATTTTCTCATCTGATCCTATATTCCATGCAATAAACTTTGGCGAAAAAAATTTTCGCTTTGGATAAAAAGCGATTTTTCTATGAAGTCTTAAAAACCTGAAAATCCTATTTTATTGCGGTCTACCCGTGTCGCTGATCACATCATCGACGTGCTCAGATTGTGACGTAGATCAAGGAACACGTGACGTCAAGTTTGACTTATCTCGCATCGCGAAGAATGCCTATTGTTCTCGGGACATTTACTTGCAGTTGGAAAGGTCTGTTATAACGCTTGTTATTATTCATAGCACCCAAAAGAAGCTTATTCATTGGTTGCTATGAACGCACGGCAATGCTCATTAGCCTGATGGAGGCGGCAAACTAAACAATGAAACCAGTGCGCTATTGTTACTCCCTTTGTTTCGTTTAGCACAAACCGCTTTTGTTTCTTACTTTGTTTGAATAGACAATTTTTCTCTTTCGTTACGTCCTGAGCGAACCCAAACACTAGCTAACATGGCGATCGATGTCCTGGTAGTCGATTTGATCCCGGCAAATCCAATCGAATTGTTCGGTAATCGAGCCCAAGCTAACACCAATCGTTCGGGTGCCTAACGGTCGATTATCGAGTTCAGTCGAATGTTTGATTATCAAACGATCAAGATCAATCACAGTAAATAAAATATTCCATTTTGCTCGATTACCGAACACAAACAAGCACAAATAAACGATCGATTCAACTGGGTTGTTTTATCTCGGTAAATTTAGCTTCGCAGTCTATGCAAAGTGCTCCTTTCCAGCATTTGGTATGAACTACTAAGTTTAATTTACAGAGGTAAAACAAGCGAAATAAGTCAGACTGAAGTCACGTGTTCCTTAATCTACGTCACAACTCATTCCAAACCAGGGGAAGACTGGGGCAAATGGTGGACCAAAATGGCGGCAAATTTTAACGTTTTTAAATCTTCTAAAAAAGATTGCATTTTATCCAAATCGCATTTTTCTTTGGCAGAAGTTCATTGGGTGATATATAGAATCAGATAAGAAAATAAAAATTGTGATGATATGGGTACTTTAATAGTGTGCGGTATGGGAAAGATTCCCTATGGTCTAGATTAGACAGCAAAATCAAGGACAAACCCACTCTACAATCCATTAAGTTCAATACAAAACGCATTAACTTAGTAGACCTTATAAGTGGCAATTGTGGCTCTTGTCTTATTTATTTGTAGTTCTTAGAAGTCTTAGAACTTTTTTACAACACGGCTGTATATTTAGGTCGGGATAACTCCGTAATAACTCCGTAATGTTTATGTTTTAAATTTTAACTTTCAACAAATTTTAGATTTAAGTATTTGTTCCATATTATTTTAGTGTCCCCAATTAGCTATTTAGGCTAAAGACATTGACACTGAAATAAAGTTGTTGTTGTTGTTGTTGTTATCCGACACGAACTCAAAAACGATACAAAGGGTAACGCAATGTGTCACGTGCCCGAGTTTTGGCGCGAACAATATATATTTCTCAACACACAAGGTGACACCTTTTCGCAAACTACCAATTAAAATTTTGTAACGGATCTTGTTGTAGTGGTGAACACAAAAATAATCAATACATTGAAACAAAAATCGGTAATTATTATTTGTCATAGAGACTTCCCTTAAAATATAGTTTTTGTCTGGCACTTGTTTATTGAAAATGATCGATAGCAGCTGTCACCGACTAATTTATTGTCTGAGCGACTCAGAATAAATGAAATTGTGTGAGGCGATTAATTCAAAATTCCTGCAAAATTAAAAGAAAAAAATATTGTTCTTTAAAATTTAATAATGTAAGCTGACAAAAAAGAAGATAAAGTCAATTTCTAAACATTTGACAACCTCAATTAACGGTTGATTTTATTCTCCTGTCCATGTATTCATGGATACACACGCCATCTGGTTTTATTCCATAAAAGCTATTTTTCTTGATCCAGGATTTAGAATTAAAATTTGGTTTGAAGAAAAATGAGTCAAACAAGAACTCGCGATGTTTTTTAGTTTTTTTCTCTCCATTAATGAAACCGACAACTCTCTAAATTAATTTTCACAGAAGTTTATTTCAACCCATCCAATGTGACTGTATAGACCATTTTTGATATATCAAAATTATAACTCAGTTGGCTTAGAATCTAGGATTAGGATTTAGAACTGAAATTTGGGTCGAAGAAAAATGAGTCAAACAAGAACTCGCGATGTTTTTCAGTTTTTTTCTCTCCATTAATGAAACCGACAACTCTCTAAATTAATTTTCACAGAAGTTTATTTCAACCCATCCGATGTGACTGTATAGACCATTTTTGATATATTAAAATTATAACTCAGTTGGCTCCGAGGCTTGGGGGAATAAAACAAATGAAATTGCCTACATAATTGATTTCTTTTGTTTTATTCCCGGAGCCTCGCAGCCATATTAATTACAATTTTAATATATCGAAAATGGTCTATTTTGTTACATCAGCAACTTCTGATTTGTCGATTTCAAACGCCATCGTGGTTTTTCCTCTGTTTAGTTTTTGCCCTTCTATTTAGGCCGCTCCCTGTATTACTTTCGCAACGTCATATTTCTATAGCAGTTAATGATCAGATTGCACAGAGAATCTAGCGAGCAAACCGATAGGAAAATGGGTCCGTTCACAAAGCCTCGCGAAATTAAAAATACACAAACCAGAGCAAGAAACGCACAAGAAAAGGCACTGCAATTATATCCTGTTGTCTCTTAGAGCTTTCTTTTCCTTTGAGGTGAAACTTGTTCACGTTTTAATGTAGTTGTTTCTCGTTACGGCGGATTACAAAATGAACGGTGAATTGTAGAAAGTGCCAAAGAAAGGTCGAAAAATAGAAGCAACATTAAACTGTCAGAAAGGCTTGGCAGAAAAGGTTATAAATATACAATGACTCAACGGCAGAATTTAGTTAGAGATAAACCTTTTACGAAAAAAATTTCTCCTTAAAACCTACCTACTAACAGATATGCCGGTTCTCGTCAAACAGTTCGGCCCAGTATTCTGGGACCTTAAAGGAACACAGACGCGGCAATTTAAGTTGTTTTGACCATCGACAAAATTACCGTTAAATTGAAGGAAACCTGAAAACAATACTTAACAATGATAGAAAAACACCAAAGAGATAATAACTCAAACCACAAAGGAGCAAGGATGGAGAAGATTGAGTGCGGATTACAAACAGCGAAATTGAAAAATTTGGGCTAAACTTTTCAAACCCTTCAACAGTGACTGTGCTCTTTTTTGGCCGACTTTAGACAATTTATTGCGTCTTTAGGTGACTTAAGCAAAGTTGGCAGGAAAAATTATTGCCAACTAAGGCGATTTAAGGCGATTTAAGGTGATTTATAATTTAGACGAATTCGATTTCACTTGAGCGATATATACCTAAATTAATTTAGCAGCAGTCTGTTTATATACTTTGAAAGTATCTAAAAACATATCATCCAGCAAACCAATATTATTAGTAATAATCATTTTGTTTACTTTTGTATTCACATATTAAGTCACTATTGCCTCAAGTATAAAGATTTCAAACCATTTTTGATTAAAAAAAACATCGAATTACCATAACAGTTATTTTTACATTAGCACAAATATGCTAAATTACAAAGACACCACAATAACAATCCTTAAAACAAGAATTATAAGAAAAAAAGGATGCTTATATATTCACAGCGTCAAAACCTTTCATTTTAAGAAAAAAGTAATGATTCGGCTTAATGTAAATAAAAGAAAAAGGGAAATCACTTAGGCTAAGGATGTTCAGGATTATTGCTATCATGCCGAAGGCGTTCTTTTTCAACTGATATTGCTGCTGTCTAAACATGTCGTTCACTGAACAGATTATAACCAAGAATTTAGTTGTAGATTTAGTTACGCTCAAGGCGAGTTTTTTGAAAATGTAATCCTCGATATGTTTTCAATTTCAGACGTAAGGCAACGTTCTTTAGGGAATACGCCTGAAAATATATATCACAGCCTGAGAAACCAACAGGTGAGAAAACAATGAGCACTTTACGATATGTTATTGCTGAAGCTCAGGCTTCAATAGGCAATATTTCACAGTGTTTAAAGTGGCATTTCGCAAAGTAAGGCAAAGTATCGTATCGTATTTGCAAAGTTTCTTCAGGTACTCAGTGGTGGATCTAGGGGAGCGACTCCCCCCCCCCCCCCCCCCACCCGTATATTGGGTGAAAAAAAAGGAAATGACTGAAGGAAGAAAAGCTGGCTGGTCATTTTAATTAAAACCGGGACCCCTCCTTAGCTCAAAGTCGTGATCCGTCACTGGTACTATCTCCCTGAGCCAACATACAAGGTAGGATTTTTCGAAACTGGATACTGAAGCAATATTATTTGAAACTCGATTGTCCAATCAATTGAAATATCTCTTTACAAATGGCGTAGACCAATCGGGTAGCACCTCATATTTAAGCTGGCGCCAACTTTAACCATAGGTAACCCTGCCTCACTGTGCGTGACACGTGACATAACACGGTAAATTATAGAGAACATATGAGGCGAAGTTTAGGTCTGAAAATTTGCTAGAAAATGGAAATAAAAATCGATGAAACTTACCATGTGGCGAGTTCTTGTGGTCCTTAATACGTACACGTAGTTTTTTGGGAAAAATAGTCTTCGACACCTTTTCTTTCATAGTAAAGTGGCAAGGTAGGAGGCTGACGGCAAACTCGGGCTCCGATCGACCCAAAACATACACGGCTTTTTTCGCGAAAATCGAATCCAGCCACAGGCTCGTGGAACAAAGATTTCTCGAAGACAAAACTCACCGTCCAGTACGGGCCCTCCCTTTCCTGCACGGGGGCCTATTATACTCGTCACCAGGCACCCCGAGCTCAGCGCCATTTTGAACTGTTCCAGTGGCAATCTTAACGGTCTCGGGCCGCCATTTTCGTAGCTTAAGGTGGCTCAAAATAGTTTCCAGCCCATTCCAACACTTAGATTTTGATGTGTCATTATAACCACTCTTTATCAATTGATGCTACAATCATGGTATCAAAAAACTGCCCAATCACTGGTGAACACGTTGGTATTATTTTCGTGACAGAATAGGTTACCATAGCAACACTATGACCTGCTAAAAACACCCTTAATTTCACATTTAAGCGCTTATATTTCGAAAACGGCGCGGTGAAATTTTTTCTTATTATAGAATTTTGATAAGCAGGATAAGATGCAACTTTTGGCAAAGTTTAAAAAAATTCTGTACATGGAGTTCAGAGCCACCTTGGATTCGATTTTCGCGAAAAAAGCCGTGTCTGTTTTAGGTCAATCGGAGCCCGAGTTTGCCGTCAGCCTCCTACTATTTTTCCCAAAAAAACTACCTGTACGTATTAAGGACCACAAGAACTCGCCACATGCATGGTAAGTTTCATCGATTTTATTTCCATTTTCTAGCAAATTTCACCTAAACTTCGCTCATATGTTCTTTATAATCCACCGTGCTATGTCACGTGTCACGCACAGTGAGCCTGGGTTACCCATGCTTTAACATGAGCACTTGCTGTCCATTTTTGGCGGTTTCGGGGAGATTTTTTTCCCAGTTTCAGAAGATAACATTGCTTGCTTTACTAAAGAAAGTAGGAGGCGCAAGAAGTGGAGGTGTGTTCATAGAACTTTATCCTGTCTGTGAGAAATAAGGTTGAGGTTGTTGTTGTAACGATCATCTCCATTTGCAACGGTCAAAAACAACCTGAATGAAAACTACCGATATACAACTACATATACCAGGTCAGCCTGTTTGCCAATGGTCAGGCAATGTTGCCTGTTTATATTTGCTTTTTGAGTATTGCTATTATTTAACAATTATTGGACGAGGTTGAGCAAAATATCGTGAATTGTCAGAGGCGAGCAGACAATTATTTGCCGAAGCCGAAGGCTGAGGGAAATAATTGATCTGCGAGACACTGACAAATCACGATATTTTGCGATAACCGAGTTCAATAATTGTTTTATCATTCGATCACTAAGTTCGTTTTCATATTTTAATCACTCATGGCAGCTCAGGGAAGCGATCTGCCATTTTTCTCTCGAGAGCGTGGTTCCAATTACGCATGAGCAGAATATTACTTGCAGCAAAGCACGTTCAAACGGTACTACGCACGAGCAGACCATTATTTGTAGGCAGTTATTTGCAGGTCGCGTGGTGGGCTCTCGGCCAATGGAGAAGAAGAAAGCAATGCGTCAAATGATAACAAAATTTATTTTACTAGCACCTAAGATACAGCAGCTATACAGTTAACTGCAAAAAGTGAATTACAAAAATATTACTTCCACTGTACATTTAAGACATAAAGTTACTACACTTACATCTGCACATTACGTATACTGCATTATCTATCGACAAGTTAATTTTGTAAATGTTAGATGCATTTTTTTAATATTTAGATGAAAATTAAGGCAGACTTGAACGTCAACAAACGGGATTACTTAATCTAACGTTAACCCCTAACGTAGCTTAAACCCGAAACCCTAAAACCATTTTACATTTATATAGGAAAAACAAAAACTGATAAAACCATAGAGTTAAACTGATTTTTACAAGGCGCACAGTTTCTATAGCCCAAGAGAACAGATGTTAAGAGAAAACTCAACTTTAACTACTTTTACCTCTTAATTAAATCCAATTTGTGAAGCGCTCCAGGAGGGGAATATCCGGTCACAATATTACTTACAATAAAGCCGGCCTGTTTGCGCGTAAGGAAATGATTCATTAAACAAAGTTCTTTTATTCTACGTGTTTGGATATACGTGTAATAAACAAATGACAATATGTTAAGAGCCTGATATTGTTCAACTTACGAGTTTAAATACCATGTCGGGCATTAGATGGAAGACTCGCTAGTACGCGATATGGTATTTAGAACTCTTCAATAAAAACGATACCAGGTTCTTAACATGTGATAATCTGTATTTGAAGTCGTCGTAGTTGGCAATCCCACGATATCGAGTAAGATATCAACTCGCATTTTGGCAGTGTTCAATTTATAAATCTTTAATGACTGAGCAGTCCGACAATAATTTGGTGGGCAATATAATGAGTGGGTAGTGATAAGTTGCTATGCAAATGTATTTGAATGTATTGCTGATTACCATTATAAACCATGACCGTATGAAGTGTAATTAGCTTCTTTTCCTTCAAAACCAAGGCGGAAAATATACAGTATTACTTTCCACCTGAGACCTCGTCTCCAGCATAAGACCGGAGCGAAAATTTCACTCCACAAGTCACATCATCATTAATCTCCCTTGTATATATGTGAACTGGGTTACCTCTGGCAGCCAGTTTTAACTTTGTGAAAGCCATTAACAACAACAAAAAACCTTATTATCGGCTTATTGAATGCGGCTTCCTATATTTCCTCTTTTGAGTTAGATGACGTGGACAGAAAAATAACCAATATCACATGTTAATTTGAAAGCGAATTTCAGGAACTTTCTTTTAGGTTTGCTGGAACTATTTTTTTGACGACAGCTTGATTTCTTTTTCCTCATATATAGAGCCATCCCGATGATGATCCTTTACCGAGAACATTTCATGTGAGGAATCGTTTTCAATGTGATAGCTGATCTCATCGGAACCGTCATGCTACAAGCTTGGCCGAATGAGGGCTGCCTCACAGTCAAGTTCTTATAACCATGAGATACGGCTTTGCAAGCAACAATGATGGTAAATTTCTATCACAGGTGTGTCAGTAATGTTTCATATTAGCATGTACTATCGTTCTGATAGTTTCTCTGAGGAAATGGTCGCCTTGTGACATATGTGAGTATTGATCTGAGCCATGGAGTAAATTACGATTACATGAAGGTAAGGTAGACTTTCTTCATATACAACCTAGGCTAAAATTTGGGTGTCGTTGGACCTGAGCAGAAGTCTAGCTAAAAGAAAAATCACATGGCAATTTACCTCAAAGATACGAGAAGCTAGGTATCCCCGGGTCCACGGCTGAATTTGCCGGTTTTTCAACCTGTTTCAACTTTGTAAATTAAAATTTTGCATGAAAGCAAGTTATCAGATCTTATCGTTAGCTTATTGCATTTTGTTTACTTATATGATTCGCACTCATGAGAACTGACTGACTTAGTCTTCCTCAAGTCCTCAGTTCAACATTTTGCAGTCTGCTAAATAAACAAATGACTAGCATATTTTATTATTGTTGATTGAATGAAATATTACCCCAACATCAATTGTTTAAAAACAGCAAATTCAAGCAAGTTTGTTTCCGGCTTTGCTGTAATTTCTGCAACGACTATTTTTCTCCATATAATCGTATCTATAACAAAATTCTCGAACGTGATTGGTTCTCCGCGCGCCTATTTGTCACGTAATCGGCGCGCGATCACGTGGGTGTCCAATTACAGGTGTCCGATTTGAACTTTTTGTAATCGGACACCTGTAATTGGATACCCACGTGATTTTCACGCCAATTACACGCGCTTTGATGGCTTCCTTAGCAATGTATCCAAGATCTCTCAGATCATGGTGGGTCAAAGGAACCGGATTGTTCGGTTCTTTTGACGCACCACTTGTGATCCAGGGGGGAGTAGAAATACTCCTAGTAGCTTCATGCTACAGAAACCGGGTAAGCTCCGGCCTGATGGGCCACAATTGGCTCGTATGCAGACTTTAACTACCTTTTGTTTACCTTTCTACAACAGAAACTCGCCCTTTTTACAGGCTAAATATCAAATTAAAGAGAATCCTAAGGACCTGGAAAAGGCAAATCTTTTAAGAAGTAATTTTGGCTTCAAAGCAAAGCCAGTGCCATTACCATACTCCAGCGTTACCATGGTTTCAGGGAGTGCACATGATGGTTACAAGAACTGTCTACCATATTTTACGACCTTCCTATACTTACTAACTCAACACGCCGGAACCAGAATATTAAAAGTCCTAGTCCTAAGCTCCTTAAGTCCTTAGCTTATTCATGTTTATGGATCTAAATGATCTCTCATAGAGTTTATAACCGGTTAAGGCGTGCTGAAGGCTTAAGAAATTCTCATGCAATGGGCGGTAAGAACCGCAAATCATCGAGGTTGCTTATTTGCCGCTTCTCTTCTATAAGAAATGATTATCTGGTCTTTTCTACACAGATAAAGATAAAGTGATGCTGTATCCGTATGAACCAGTCGGTTGTTTCAATGATGAAAGAGAACCACGCGCTCTATACCAGAATTGATCAAATGGTACCCAGTCAACGAGACAGATTTGGCCAATTCCCTCGTAACCATACTTCAGAAGTGTGCTACTTAGGTGCATTACAATGGCTTCTGGTACTTTGAGGTAGAAAACCGCCACGAGTGCTGGAGTGATCTTGCCTTTCTTAACATGTTCCTTCACAGAGTTCGAAGAGAAGAGTAGCGGCTGAAAAACCTTCGGATTTTTTTTTCAATCAAGGCAGAACTTAACCTACGGATTTCTTCATGTTTCTCATCGCTCATTTCATCCCTCCAAAGAGCATTAGCGCGGAGCGCAGTAAAAACAGTTTCCGTCTCCTCTGACAACCTTTGAGGAGGTACATTTCCAGAAGCCATAATTTTTTATAAAAGAAGTAACTAATAAGAAAACAGACTGTACACACGTAAACTGAAACTAAAAAGGCTTTATTGGCTTATTTCCTCCCGATTTAAACTTAAATTTTAGGCCATTACACGATGTAAATTTCGCAATAAAGCCAATGAACATTACGCAAGCAAATTCGTTTATCGGTAAATTTTGTCACATATTTCACGGTTGTTCTATCAAAAACTTACATTTTCCGCATTTCAGCATCTCTTAAGTCCATCTCTTAAGTCTGCGATAAAACTACGGCGAAAAAGTTTTGATCTCTCTCAATTATTCCTTTTTTTGGACGTGGAAACAGCTTTTCGCCATACATTTCCTTCTAGCGGCTAGCAATGTTTGACCCCTGGCGATCCCAGAGTTCTTTGCGCATAGCATGGTATGCGATTACTGGCAAATCATTCATTGGCCAAGATAGTTCTATTTATATACATGATGTAATATTGGGTTGAGTGTATGACATCATAAGTCATCTCATTTGCATACTTTACACCTTTTTCTAACTTAAAAGTTAGAAAAAGGTGTAAAATATGCAAATGAGATGTCCGGAACTATGAAATATGTCCGGAACTAATGCAGATATTTGCAAACGGTAAACGGCGTTTTCATTCTTTTATAGAATCCTTTGTGATACACCTAAAAAATCAAGAGGAAAAAAATTTTGATCATAGTGGCACTTTAACGTTTCAAGATAAACGGAACGGTGGAGACTTGTGAAACGCGCAACAGGAAGCATCAGCCACGCAAGTTGCTAACTCATAGCTCGACTTCTTTATGATCTGGTCTTTCCTACACAGAGAGGACGGAGCTGCATCCGTATGAACCAGTCGTTTGTTTCAAAGACTCGACTTATCCACGCGCTCTACCACGATTAATCCAAAGGTACTCTTTCATGATCAACAAGGCTGATCTAGCCAATTCATACGCCGCCATAATTCAAGAGTGTGCTACTGAAGTCTTTGAGATTGGATTCTGGTATTTTGGCGTGGAATATCACCACGAGTGTTGGAGTGGAGAGAACGGTAGCATAACTTACCAGTGACACGGGCGATCCGAAGATTGTTCATGGAATTATAGCGTGGGATCTACGTGGACAATATTTGTTTACCGTTTTGTTGAAGGTCAGTTGTGATTTGATCTCTTGACACTTAACAAATTTATTGAGCTATTATTAACCGAGCAGGAGGTCTGTATGGATGTATCGATCTTGATCGAGGTCGCGAGTATAGACCGAACGCAGTGTCACGTTAGGATGTTATGCGTGACACGCATGCTCATTTAACTTGAAGACATTGAACTTTGGAATCGCGCGCGGGCTAGCCGCTTCAGAAACTTGCTCTCTTGACATGGTGTCAGAAGTCAAACATGGATAGTTTTCACAAGCCTAGCGCTTTGAGTTTCGACGGAAACACATCAGAAAATTGGCGGAGATTTAAGCAGCAGTTTGATATCTACGTAACTGCTTCGGGAAGCGAAAAGAAAGACGATGCGGTCAAGATTGCTATCTTGCTAAACTTTGCAGGAGAAGACGCCATTGAGGTCTTCAACACATTTCAGTTTGCCGAAGGCGACGAGAAAAAGTTGAACAAAGTCCTTGAGCAGTTTGAGCAGTACTGTAACCCCAGGAAGAACGTAGTCTTCGAGAGACATCAGTTTTGGCAGATAACACAGAAAGATTCTGAAACCGTGGATCAGTTCGTCACTCGTTTGAAAAACAAGGTGAAATCTTGCGAGTACCCGTCGCCGGTTGATGACATGGTGCGAGACAAGTTCGTGTTTAGTATACGAGATCTACAAGTGAAGGAACGATTACTGAGGGAAGAGAAGCTTACACTGGAAAAAGCGATTTCTATGGCAAGAGCGTCCGAGGCTTCAAAAGAACAGATTAAAGTGATGGGCCCAAAGGAGCAAAACGTTAACATTGAAAATCCGACCGTGAATGAAATTCGAGCTGGCGGCGGCAGGCAGGAAAAAAATCCTCCACGTCGACCGAGACCCGGTTCGGGCTCACAAAAAGGCAAGTGCACGTTTTGTGGTTCTTCTCACTCGTGGGGATCTTGCCCTGCTTTGGGCAAAACGTGTGACTACTGCCAAAAGCGAGATCATTTTGCGAAGGTTTGCCGGAAAAGACTGCGGGATTTTGGCGGGAAAACGATACACGCAGTCGCTGAATTGGAGGGCAGTGACAACGAAGCCGATCTTCTGACGTTTTCAGTGGAGTCCAGTGATGAATGCTCCTCTCAAGACGATTGGCACGTCTCGCTCAAGATTGCTGATACAAATGTGAATTTTAAATTAGATTCGGGGGCTGATTGTAACGTCATTTCCAAGTCGTTGTTGGCTCGACTTCCAGTTGGTCCCAAACAGACCCGCCAGTGCAAAGCCAAGCTGAAAGTGTATGACGGACGTCGAATCACACCCAGTGGCAAGATCAGCCTAACCTGTGAGTACAAAGGGAAATTCACCGTGTTAGACTTCATACTCATTGAGCAAGATTTACCATCCATTCTTGGATTGAAGTCCTGTCTTGATTTAGGCCTGATAAAGAGAATTTACCACCTTCAAGAAGAAAACCTGGAATCTGAGTATGCAGACGTGTTTGAGGGCTTGGGTGAGATTAAAGGCGTCCAGCACAAAATTCAAATTGATCCCAATGCCACCCCGGTTGTGCACCCTCCCCGTAGGGTTCCTGTAGCTCTTCGCGAGCCTCTTAAAGAGGAGCTTCAGAGAATGGAGAAGCTGGGAGTCATTAAGAAATGTACAGAGCCCACTGCCTGGGTACACAGTCTTGTGGTTGCCAAGAAGAAGAATAACAAGCTCAGAGTGTGCCTGGATCCTAGCGACCTCAATCGTGCCGTCATGCGCGAACATTTCCCCATGCAGACCGTGGAAGATGTGATTAGCAGAATGCCCAATGCAAAAGTGTTCAGTGTCCTAGATGCTAACCATGGTTTTTGGCAGGTTAAACTTGCCAAGGACAGTAGCAAGCTAGCTACCTTTAACACCCCATTTGGCCGATATAGTTACACACGCTTGCCATTCGGGATAGCATCGGCCCCAGAAGTCTTCCAGAATGTTATGGTCCATTTGTTCCAGGACATTGAAGGTGTTGAGGTAATTGTGGATGATCTTGTTGTGTGGGGAGAAGATGTGGAGCAGCATGATGTGAGGCTTAAACAGGTGTTGGACCGTTGTCGTGAGCGCAACCTTAAGCTTAACAGGGAGAAATGCCATTTTCGAGTATCTGAAGTTCATTATGTGGGCCATGTGTTGAGTGCAGACGGTGTTAAGCCAGACCCTCGGAAAGTTGAAGCAATTATTGCTATGCCAGCCCCAGCTAATCGTGAAGACTTGCAGAGATTCTTGGGTGTGGTAACCTATTTGTCTAAGTTCATCCCAAACATGTCTCAGAAGAGTGCTCCACTTCGCCAACTACTACAGAAAGATGTTGAATGGTCCTGGGGACAATTAGAAGAGGACACATTTACATGCTTGAAAACTTCAATCTCCTCAGCTCCAGTCCTCAAGTTCTTTGACCCGAAAGAACCAGTGACCCTGTCTGTTGATGCAAGTTCAAAAGGTGTTGGTGCAGTTCTTCTGCAGAATGACCGCCCAGTCGCTTACGCATCCAAAGCCCTGACTCCAAGCCAAGAAAATTATGCGCAGATAGAAAAAGAAATGCTGGCCATTGTCTTTGGATGTGAGCGGTTTCATGATTATTTGTATGGGCAACGAGAGATTACTGTTGAAAGTGACCACAAACCGTTGGAAGCAATCCTGAAGAAGCCCATTCATCAAGCACCTCTCCGTCTTCAGAAGATGATTCTCAGATTAAAGCCTTATGCAGTCAATGTTAAGTACATACCTGGCAGCCATCTGGTTTTAGCTGATACGCTCTCCAGAGCTTACTTACCTAGCCAAGCAGCAGATAAACCTGATGAATTTGAAATTCATGTCCTGGACTCTGGACAGTTGTCCGAGACTATGTTTCACAAGTTGAGGGACGAGACTAAGAGTGACCCTGAACTTCAACAGTTGCAGAAAGTTGTCATGAATGGATGGCCGCAGACCAAAGTAGAGACACCAATTGAGACAAGACCTTACTGGAACTACCGAGATGAAATAAGCTGCTACGAGGGCTTAATGTTCAAGGGTGATCGCATAATTGTTCCCCACAGCCTGCGACCCGAAATCCTACAACGCATACACACTGCACACCTTGGGATAGAGAAGTGCAGAGCACGGGCCAGGAGTGCAGTGTTTTGGCCAGGTATCAATAGTGCAATTGACGAGTTGGTATCCAAGTGCAGTACCTGTCAGCAACACCAGCGAAGCAACCAGAGGGAGCCTTTGATTCCTCAAGAGGTCCCTGAGAGGCCCTGGGCGACAGTCGCAGCGGATATTTTCTACTATAAAGGGAGAGACTACCTGCTCGTAGTGGACTATTTTTCAAAGTATCCTGAAGTAACTCGCCTCTCTAGTAAGAATAGTGAAGCAGTTATCATGGCAATGAAAGATATGTTTGCACGTCATGGAATCCCAGAGAGGCTTATCGCAGACAACATGCCTTTCAACAGTGTGAAATTTAAGGACTTTGCCAATAAGTGGGAGTTTGAGGTGGTAACCTCTAGTCCACACTACCCGAAGTCTAATGGTCTCGTGGAAAGAAACGTACAGACTGTTAAACAGTTACTAAGGAAAGCTGACGAGTCCAAACAGGACGCATTCCTCGCTTTATTAGAATTCCGTAATTCCCCTATCAGTGGAATGGATGAATCTCCAGCAGAACTACTTATGAGCAGAAAGCTTAGAACAAGACTGCCAACTTCCAAGAGCCTCCTACAACCCCAGCCTAGGTCTACCTCTCAGATTCGGCACAATTTGCTGACACGTCAACAACGTCAGAAAGCGTTCTATGACCGTGGCACTCGACCACTTTCCAAACTACATGAAGGAGAACCTGTGCGAATGAAGCGGGGACGGGAATGGGCACCTGCGGTGGTCGTCAAACAACACCAGGCCCCTCGTTCGTACATTGTGGCCACCCCGGATGGAACGCAGATGCGTCGAAATCGTTTCCATCTTCAGCCAACCAAGGTGGAGGCATCTCCAGCCCCATGTCCGGCATGGGAAGCAGTGGCCAGTGATGAGTCAAATCCTCGTATGCAACCAAACACAGATGCTGGTATCGAAACGCCAGAAATGGAATCACACACCAATATTCCGCAGGAGGAACAACCCGCCAGAAGAAGTCTACGGATTCGTAGACCACCACAGCGTCTTATTGAAACTATGTAGGATACTGTCAAGCTACTATAAGTTTAAACTAAAAGAACATTTGGGTGATTTAGTGGTTGTACACACCCAAAACCTTACCGGCCGTTAACGAACCTTGTTTGCTTGTTTGAACCTTGTTTATTTTTCTAAGCTGTCTTAGAAGAGGAGATGTCACGTTAGGATGTTATGCGTGACACGCATGCTCATTTAACTTGAAGACATTGAACTTTGGAATCGCGCGCGGGCTAGCCGCTTCAGAAACTTGCTCTCTTGACACGCAGTGGTCAAGATTCCCTCATACAGATCGAGTTAGCTCGGTTCATAAAATTATTTTAAAAAATTGCTGTAATTGGTTTGTAATAACCGACATTATTTTTCTCGAACGGTGATGAGCCGAACTTAATTCTACCAAAATTTGCTCGTCCTCGTAATTTGTTTTCTCCTCAGCCTTAGTGGTACTTCCATGTATAGGATTCCTAGAAGAAAAAGCCAATATTTTATTTTTTATTTTTGTTTATAACTTTCTCACCGCAAAATGTAACCGGTCTAGGTGGCGGTCTAGATGAAAATGATCCTGATCAATTTCAATATCGATTTCAGCCGATCAAATTCGCGTGAATTCGATAGTTCCCAGTCCTTGTGAGACACGGCCATGTAATAAACCGTTTTATTTTTCTAATTACTGTTATGTAGGATGATTGGCTTTTCAGTCCCCAGCCAACTGATCTAATTAACAAATTAATGTCTGTTTCTCATGCTTTTTTCCTGTTATTGATCATGAGTTCCGTCATAACATTGTCAAAGTAGCTATGGATCCACAAGACGATAGCCGAGTGGATCCGCAGAAAACTTTGACAATGTTTTGACGAGATTCATTGCCAATAACAGGACAGACGCATGAAAAACTGAAGACATTTTGTTTTTTGCGATAACAAATTGTCAAATTGTACACTCCCATTCGTTGCCGCATTATCTAAATTATAACTTAATGTGTCTGTCTGCTTATTGGCATAAAAATTAGCTAATGAGAGAATTTCTGCAATTATCGAAAATATTAAGTTTCGTTACATTTGTAAACTGGTATTAAGCACCTACCTCAATGAGGCCCCTGGTTTTCCCAGTCTATTGGATTGGAATAATAAATAAAACCTATATATACACCTTTTTGTCTTAAACCGTGAAGTCTTCATAGACAATAGCACTATCTTAAAACGCCGATTTAGAGCATAAGCCGATAAATATTTTTACAAACTAAAAAGGTCAAGAGATTATACACTTTCTAAGGTTTTTATGTCACAGGTGGCCAGTGGTCGTCATGGCAACCATGCAGCGTGACTTGTGGAGGGGGACACAGGACACGTGCTCGCACATGCTCTAATCTAGGGCCAAAATGGAACGGAATGAATTGCCCTGGGACAAATATCGCCACACAAAGCTGCAATTTGCCCAAATGTAAAGGTAGATGCCTTATTTTGAAATATTTTTCCTTAAAATCATCCCGGCTTATCTTGATGCTCGAGTATGTTCCTTGCTTTTCATTTTAAAATTGAGTAAGTTTGCGTTTACTGGATTTTTAAGGTGGCTTTGAGTCTTATGAATACACTCAAACCTCTTTTTTACGGACACCATGCTAAGGGGCAGAACTGTTACCTCTAATAAATAAATAAATAAATAATAAATAAATAAATAAATGAATGAATGAATGAATGAATGAATGGATGAATGAATGAATGAATGAATGAATGAATAAATAAATACAGGTCTTTATTCACAGTTTTAAACTAGGTAGGTAACTAGGTAGGTAACTAGGTAGGTGCGGTCTGGGTCTACTATGGAGGGGTGAAGACGTGTTTTAGTCCGCTCCGCTTCGTTTGAACGTCGAAATATATATTTTTAATATCTGTTTCATTGCATGGTCGCATGAGCTGCCCTGCAAACTGCAGAGGCTCGGAAGTAGTTTGTCCTGACGGAAAGAGAATTTGCGAAGTGAATGACAAAGAAATAGAGGCAAGCGCTGACATATCATTATCGTAAGATGGATTTTTACAAATTAGGTAAGTCCTACATAAGTTAAGGATATATAAAATTCAAATTGTCAATACATTTGTCATTCCAATATTCCTTCATCGAGCTAGCATGATCTGCTTAGACAAAGAATTTGTGAAAGAGGCCAATAAAATTATCTTTGACTTTATTTTGAAGGGAAAAGACAAAATCAAACACCTAGCGTTTATTAGTCAAAGAGGATGGACTCAAAGCTCCACACCTAGACTCCATAATGCAAACCCAGAGAATACTATGTTGCAAACAATCCGCAAGTGAGCAACTAAGCAGCAGGAAAACTATACTTCTGCACTACGTAAGATCTGTTGAAGGTAAATTTATTCCATGTTGTGACTTTGATATAAAAGCCTTCGCCATTAAGGTTCCAACATTTTATGAGCCATGCTTAATATATAGTTTGCAGAATGCTCTAAAGCAAACCAATTAAAAGTAGCGTACAAACCCCACAAATAATAATAAAGCTCTTTGTGTGGGTGGTAAGTCTGTCTATAACAATAGATCAGCGAATATAAGCACCCGCCTCGGAAGTAAAGGGCAGACTGCATAGGACTTTTAGTCCTATTGCTGCCCGACGGCTATGCCATGCTGATGAGGCCTAACAAGGCCGAAACAGCTGTCCATGGCTGCCACTGCCCGGATGATATGACTGTACGCATGCGTTAGGTACTGGCCAGACCGTGGGTTGATGTTCGAGTGTCACTTGCTTTAATTGTTGTTAGAGTAGGAGACCTGATCTCTGAAGACAATAAACTTGTCATTAACAAGCTAAGAGAATTGAATATCTCTCCATTGGATGCATTCAGACTTACTTGTGTAATTGAAGGTCTTCCAATTAAATTTGGCATTTAAAAAAAGTATAATAATTATAATCATTTTAAAGCCCTAACTACTAAGTGACACGAATCTGCAATTGCTGATCATGTTTTCTTAACCAGCCATAGAATTAAGTGGGATCATTTTGAAATATTAGCAACTGGTCGATCGGAGATGCATTGTAAAATTAAAGAGTCTCTGTTGATCCGTGATCTAAAGCCAGCCTTAAATGAAAACGTTGGCAGTGAAAAACTTTATCTCTATTATTAGCATATTCTTGTCGTTTTATGTCAATCAATTTCATTAGTTCCCAGTCCGTACAGTTGTAAGTATTTTTGAATTTAAATTTATCTGTAACTGAATAATAATCACTTCTGATGATGTATGTTGTAACATACGAAACGTTAGAGGACTCTAGTCGCCTCCGCCATTTTCGATGACATCGAAATTATTGATATAGCATGGTTAAGCGAATCCTTATTGTTCTACTGTAAGCTGTGTTCCTGAAGGTATGTTTAATTATCTTGATTAGTTTCAAAGTGATTTTTCTTCGTTTCGACAGGCTCCGAGTAAAATAAAATAGCCAAAATCTCGCATGTAAACAAAAACAAAGGTGTGGCTGACTAGGGCCCTTTAAGTTTATAAAAGTTATGCAGTTCAAGCAAATGTTTGTAACCGCTGTTTGCGTCTTATTCCTATAATCATTCTGTCACTGAGCCTTTCAACTTAATTACAAAATCAGGTTGAGTTATATTTAAATAGTCAACATGTCCTACTTAGTGAAGCCGTAGCGAAGATCATATATAAGGAAATTTGAAATAAAAACATTACAAACCTGCAGCCTAACTTAAATACAAGGCTCGATTCGTATCTGATGAATTGGATTCGAAAAAAATATATAGCCTACCACATCGTGTCGCCTTGGACACAAAATTGCATGAATTTCAATATAAACTTTTTAACAGCTGTCTTACCACGAATGTCCTGCTTAACAAAATTGGCATAATTCTATCTCCAGCCTGCTCTTTTTGTGGAGAAGCAGACGGCAGACGATTCTCTTGATCATGTGTTTGTAATTTGCCATTACACCAATAAAATCTGGGCTGAAGTTATAAAATGGTTAGGCAAACTAGATACTCTTTCTAATAAAGCCATACTGTTTGATATAATGATTGTAAAAAAGATGTAAAACCATACTTTGTTGATTGCGAAAAAGATACATTTATTCATGCAGATACAAAAAGATCAACCATCCGTTATAGTGTTAAACGCCAGGGCTTAAGATGATTCACCAACTTGAAGTAATGGTTGCCAAATCTTGTACACAATAAAAAAAAAATCCAAAACTGTTTAGTAGATAACGTCTAGAAATTGTGATGTTATAGGAGATAAGTTGAGAAGCGGGACACTTCACCAAGTTTTGGGTCTCTGTATTTTCCTAAACTTCATATATTCATCGAAATTTTTTTACGCAAATTTGCAGGGCCCAGTATTGGGCCGCCATGTTGGTGGAGTTCTGTGCTTCACTAACATGGCGGCCGGCCGATAGTGTAAACATCTGGAACTTGCTTTGGCTACCTAGGCGACTAATTATCTGAAATGAACCAACAAACATTTACATAAGCACTTTTCTAAAACTCTTATCCTAAAACGGTTAAAAATTACCAGATAAGTGTATATATTTTTCCACAAACGTGGTATATTTTAGTGGTATGTCACCCATATAATAATTTTTAATATTATTTCAGACTTTGTACCATTCGTGTTATCTACCACCAAAGAATATTCATAGTTTATTAAATATTGTTAATGAGCTGTCCTGACTTGTAAAGTAAAATAAAATAAAAATAAAAATAAAAATATTGAAAACAGCAAGTTTAAAGGGGCATTTGTCACGCTCTTTGGCAACTTTATAAAAAGCTAGAAGGTGTCTTCGCTTGAAATGAATTCCAAAACTAACAGGCGCGGATCCAGGGGAGGGGAAATGGGTGAATTTTCACCCACCCCCCCCCCCCCCACCTTTTTTCTGAGCTCCCTTCTTCCTTTTTTTTTTTCCTTATCCCTCGAATATTGAAATAATTTTTTGATTTCTCTGACATTATTACAAAAATTCACTCCCCATTTCAAAATCCTGGATCCGCCCTTGACTAATGATTTACAGTGGAACCTCGATTTAACGAACCTCTATTTAAATCATCTTTGCTATGGGTGGCGAAGATTGTGGGCAGCTCGCTTTTTGCTCTGTTATGTTTAAGTGGAGTATTTTTTTATGGAAAGAAAGAGCTAGTTACTTTCCATACGGTCATGGTTTATAAACAGAAATAGCCAGCACATTAAAATACATATTGCGCAAAATTTTAATATAACCCTGTCATTATATCGCGCTCTCACTTATTATCAACCACTTGTTGGGCTGCTTCAAGAAAAATAGGGTACTTCCTTTTGAGAAATTTCCATCTCTTATGCTACTTAGGAATGTGATAATGTTACAACCTTTTATTATCCAGTGTCTATTCCATTATCTGTCAAGGGTCGCTTACGCCGGGAGGTGAAAAACAAAAGAAAATGTCGAACTTTTAAGTCAAATGTCGAACTTTTGACTCTGAAGCTTTTGGTATTTTGGAAAAACTGGTCGCTAACAAATGTTGGTCGCTTACGAGAGGTGGGCGCTTGCAAGAGGTTCCAAATATAGTGATTTGCCTTGGAAACTTTTAGTATTTTGGAAAGCTGGTCGCTGAGGAGAGGTGGTCACTTGCGAGAGGTGGGCGCTTGCAAGAGGTTCCAAATATAGTGATTTGCCTTGGAAACTTTTATTAGGGACGGACCATTAGAAAAGTGATGGGGGGGGGAGGGGAATTTTCAGCTTGCACGAATTTTTTTTTTCGCTCACGGCTTGTGCAGGAATTTTTTTTTCAGGTGAAACCCTCTGCACGAATTTTTTTTCAGACAAATATTGCTTTTTGAAAACATCATAGACAGGGCAACACAAACTCCCCTATGTGGTTTTACGGTAGTGGCACGTAAGCCTCTAAAGTTTTGTTCTGGCGAGTTTGTCTTTGAGCGAGTTACCTTTTTGAAAAGTTAATAGACAGGCCAACACAAACTCTCTTATGTGGTTTTACGGTAGCGACACGTAAACCTTAACAGTTTTGCTCAGTCGAGTATGTGCCTAGAGCGAAGATAGTCTGCCTGCCAATGAAAACCACACTTTGTGGTTCTTAATGTTTGTTAAAAGTACCAGTGACAGTGTTGCTGTTTATATTGTTGACTAGTTTATGTTGGTAAGAGTTAAAGTTTTAACGCTAACACTACATGTAAATGCACTTTTTCATTTTATTATAGAATCATTATTCAAGGCGATAAGACCAATACTCTAATTTTATTGTGGGCAGAAATAATTTTATAGCATGTTTACAAAGATACCAAATTCTAATATTTATATTTTTTACTATAAATTTTATATGTTGAACAGTTAAATATCGAAACTGTTTATGAAATGCACAGGGTACGCTGTATGTTGCAGGTAGACTCGCTGCCAATGAAAACCATACTTCGTGGTTCTTAATTTTTGTTAAAAGTACCGATGGCAATGTTAATGTTGCTGTTTATGTGATTGACAGTTTTAAAGTTTTAACACTTACTACTACGTGTGCATGCACCTTTTTTATTGTATTATAGAATTCTTATTCAAGGCACGGGCTCCTGTTCAAGGGGATAAGACTCATCCTCTAATTTTAATTCTGAGCATAACGAATTTTACAGCATATAGTATTTACAAAGATTATTTCCATTACAATACAGTGTATGTTGTAGCATAACGAGCCAGACGTTCTTAGCAACCAAAAACAGACCTTGGATCCCGTGGAGATGAAAAACTTCTAGTTCTACATCTCCACGGGATACCAGTGGCTTGTAACATTCCAGTGTAATCATATCCTCGACAGTGATCGTTTGTGTTCCACAAAACGCATCATGTGTACAGACACTTTGAAAATCAGTTTATGATATGCAGTCAGAAATTCTCAAAATTTATTGCAACGAGATTTTCAAAAACCTCTCAAGAGGTTACGCTCACGATTACTATGCACTATAGAAATCACGAGCTCATAATCTTATTGTTTTCAAGTAATGCGCAGCGATTCTGGAAACTACACGAAGGAAAAATCACTATCACGAGTTTGTTACGTATCCAGAAGAACTCAGCAACTGTACTGCATGGACTTCAGACTGGGTGAACCAGAACCCACCACAGCATGTACCTATAATGTCACGCACGACGGAAAAATCACTATGACGATTTTGTTACATATCTCGAATTACTCGTCGACTTCAGCCTGGGTGAACCTGAAAGGATATGTAACATGTTCCTATAATGTACGTCACGCACGTCGGAGAAATAACTTTGACGATTTTGTTACATATCTTGAAGCACTTATCAGCAACTGTGTTGCATGGTCTTCAGTCTGGGTGAACCAGAAAATATCCTCTAACCCTCGGCAACGTCAAAATACTACAGTGTACGTGGACGTTTGCGTGGGCAAACCAGAGAGTATTTATAATATGTACCTATACGGATTTTCTATGTATCCGAAATTGTCTTTTAGAAACTAGTGTACGATGGACTCAGTATAGGGTCTAACTCACAAATGAAATAGTGATTTTTAGTACCTATCTAGTCCCCATACAAGAATCTAAAAGCATGACAATTCGTGTAAGTTATGATATAAATAAAAGATTAATCTGATGATATAACTTGGTACCTTCGTCTTGTTGTCCTGATTCGATGCTCTACGAGGTTGGTTACGGCTAGCGCTAGCTGAAGACACTTTCTGGTTCTCTTTGTCGTTCTCAGATGATTGAATTCATGTACAAGCCAATCGCGGTTGTCGGTTTTGTTTGGTTTTCAACAACTGTTTAATGGTTTCAGCAACAACAGATCCAAACGTATACATGTATTCAGAGGCAGCTTCTTTGCTGTTCTTCCCGCGTAACCAGTGCGCCTTCTTTAACTCCGCGAGGAAAATTCGACTGAAAACTGGATCAATTTCGCACAAATACGGCGTCAGGAGAAACACCATATCTTCTAATTCGCGAGGCAAATCTCGTTTTGTGCTCGTTTTCAATGACCGATGACGGGTTCTGTTCATTCGAAGTCGAAGTCTGTATTAGATGTAAGCGAACAATATTCCCGCGTTGTGAAAATTTATTATAAAAAAATAAATTATGCGGCCAGAGCATATCTCAAAATTTACTTATAGTACACAGTTTCTTTTATTGAAAGCAATTATCGCAAACCACAATAGAACCGCAAAATTCTTGCGATGACAACAGCCTAACAGATAAATGACGTTACGCCAGAGCAACCGGACCTGAACCTTCCTTCTGCATGAATTTTTTTCTTTACCTTCTTCTTTGCACGAATTTTTTTTCTTGGCAATTTCCCTTGCATGAATTTTTTTTGGTTTTTTCCCCCCCCCCCCCCCCCCCCATCACTTTTCTAATGGTCCGTCCCTTATTTTGGACAACTGGTTGCTGAGGAGAGATGGTCGCTTACGACGAGAGGTGGTCGAAACTGGAGGTTCGACTGTATCCAGTCCGAGCTGATAAATACAACTCTCATGATTCCTTGCAGTCTCAAAGAGAAAATTATTTCTCTCACAGATGTGCACTTATGAACTTTCTTAAGGACGTTCGCGCCCATTGCTACTGCGCATCTCTAGTGCGCACGCTATTCATTTGTCACGCACGTGCCACGTCATTTTCAAGCGCGCGCACGGAGTCGAAAACTCAACAAAACATAGGACTGATGACCTTTGCGTTAACTTTGTGTGACCCCCACTTTTTTTTCGGCAGATCACTTCCTTTCCTAAAAAACAAAAAAAATCTGTCATTGGGAAGTTTTAATTATTTCTCATATACTATTCAAATAGGGTCGAATTGGTACGTGGATACAGGTGTGCGTAACTTAGAAGTTGTATTTTTTATGGCTAATTCTAGCTGATTTAATGACATATGTAGCAAAAATCTATCAAATAGGCCTATATATGCTGTTTTAAACACACGTAACTTAGATATGATTCTTCAACTTAAATATATGCTGATAGTAATGAATCCGGCCAGAATTGCCTTGAATGACTGGAAATCCTAGAAATGCTATGGTCTGAGCTGCGCCTTATCTTCAAAACGAGTTCGGTGACACCCGAATTTTTTTACGTTTTTAATCTAATCTTATCACTTTCTACCTGCAGTCAAAGTTTAAAAAAAAATCTGTGCTTGGGAAGTTTTTGAGCGCGAAAGTCCTTAATTGAACCAACTTTTATTTTTTCAAAAATGTAGTCCAACTTCATTACATGGAGTCTGATTACAGAAATGGATGAATCCCGGCTTTTGGTGTCACCAATCAAATTCATTAATTGTAATAATTTAATTTTAACTGTGCCTCAGAAAAGCTCATAAAAATCAGTTATTAGCCAGTTTGGTAAACGGTTACTTGTGGTCAGATCTCAAAATATAAAAAAGACTATTCAAAACATAAAGGGGTGCCCAGTTTCACTTGTGATGCCTTGCACAAATCAATTGCTATATAGCTAATAACCTGCGAGCATACCCTTCCTTACTGTACTTAGACGCGGGGAAGGAAGGCATGATACATTTACCTGTCGGATCATATGTTCAAAAACCAGATTCCGTTTTTTTCTCTGATTGGTCGACAAACAATACTTAATGGTTTGCTGTCTTCTGATTAGCTGTCATATTTCAACGAGACTTCTGGCCCTGCTTCCGGCCTGAAGCTGGTCAGAAATCGGAATGTTGCAGACGGAGCGAGTTTTTGCGAGGACGAGTTTTCTTTTGCGTTAGTTGAAGCCCCGACGAATTTCAATTATGATTCTCTGAAGGCAGAGTGTTGTTCAGATGAAGATGCTTTGGCCGGCTGTTCTCTCAGCGGGTTTCTTGAAAACCACAAAGGAGTTGGATTGTTTCAGAACTGTTAACAAAATGAAAACGGCCGCGATGAATCTCCTCGCGTGACTCTGGGGTAGCCCTCGATTTTGTTCTCGATACTATCCTTATAGCCTTCTGTAGATCCACTCGGAGAATTTTCATGGAGCCGTTTAACAAGTTTTAAATTGCTCGCGCGGTCTTGTCTTTTACGATGATAATCTCCAGTTCGTGACAAAGAGTGGAGCAATTAACAACTTAGAGTGACTGCAGAATGTACGGCAAGTTAATATCACAGAAATATCAGCAGCACCATCTCAGCCTGCTTCCGAACACATTTGTTTTTCAAAACATGGCCAAGTTCTCATGCATGTATATATGTAACTGTACTTTTTTTCCTTCTCCCTTTCAAACAAACAAAAAAAAAAACGCCTGGTCGCAGGTTATATGGCCAACTAAGGTGCAGACTCAATGCTCAGGTAAATTTATTGAGGCATGGGTCAGCAGATACTTTCCTAAGAAAAGTTAGGGGGTGTTTAACTTCTAAAGCTTTGTTTATCACAACTTAAACTTTTGGTAGACAAATACATCTTCTAAAGTGATTTCTTTTGACCTGTTGAACTTAAGCAAATTCGGTCATGTGACATGTCACGCCTACAAATTCGTGGAAAAATCTTTAAGCAAGAATGGGAACAGTTTGTAAAAAAAGTTTTCAACTGAACTGGTATAGGAAAAGACCTAATGAAAACAGCAAAAGAGGTATGCTTGGCAATTGTTGAATGTTTCATTAATTTTGGAAATAAACGGTTTCTTCTTCTAGTAACCAGTGCCCCAATAAAAGTGACTTGTCTTTTTAAAAGTTTTCTTTTTTTGTATCTTAACTTTTCCAAGCGCAGTGAAAATGTATCTTATGGCCCTAAGATCATAAAAATAACATCAAAGTTTAAGGACATAAGAAAAGTGTTCCCATTTAACAAATTAGATTTCTTGGCTTTAAAAGATCAGTTACCTAATTTGAATATTTTCGACATGCCAACTTGACAAAAACTGACAACTTTCTGACCTGGCAAAGTTTTATGCTGCTACGACTGAGGCTTCAAAAGATAGACTACCGCCTGACGTTTCGGGTGAATAACTGGAGGCCCTTGCCTTAATTTACTTGAGTGGAATAATCATCTTCCGGTTCACCTCAGGTCGGAAATTGGACTACCAATTAGAGTATCCATTTCTTTAATATTCAGATGTGCTAGTAAGCTTTCAATATTGGATGTTCCATTGAACATTGGCATAAATCTGTTGTTAATAAGAATTAGTATTTAGGATTGCGGTGAGTGCTTTTTTGTGAAAATAGAACTGAGAGCACCTGTTTCGGTGCTGTAACCGGATATTACTATTAAACTGGAGCCCTCCACGCAAATTGAATTTGGGCGGCAACGGTAACTGAAGTATAGTTTTCCCTTGAATCATTATCAACTAAAAGATTTTCCCCAAGTGAAGTGCTTTCGCGAAGATTGCAGCGAAATATGGTCAATGGAAGATGACTTTGCAATCATTCCCACCAGTTTTTGAAAAAGTTTTCAGTATCTTTCCACTCTTTCCACGAGTAATGTCTCCGATGGATGGAGAAGTCGGCGCCTTCTTCACGATCATGGTACCTTGCCTAGCTCTCTAGGCCATAATGAATTACCAATTGCAAGTTGAACAGTTGAACAAAATCGGAGTCGCAACAACGGCAATAGCTATCGATGAGCAAAACGGGAAGAACCGAAAAGTGCGAGTTCTTATTTTAAATGAGTCTGCGAAATTGTTTGCCACTTAAGAAATAGTACTTTAACCTACCTTAAAGTTGCATGGCAACTTGCCATATCGAGTGTAAAAAGGCAGCTCTCAGCACAGCGTCCTCTGCGAAATATCTTACATGGTATTTTGGTACTTCAAGATACTATGCTAAATTGTACTTCTCGTTATTTTGCAAAACGCCACTTTAAACTCTGTGAAACATTGCTAATTGAAGCCGCTACATCAATAACATATCATGCTCATTGTCTTCTCACCTGTTGGTTTCTCAGGCTGCGCCACTTTCAGGCGAAAGAACGCTGTCTTACGTCTGAAGTTAAAAAGGTACTGAAAGCCGAAAAAAACTCGGCATGAACGTAGCTGAATCTAAAGCTGAATCCTTTGTTGTAATAATAAAAGAGATGGTTTGGAACCAGAAGGAAATGATTGCCTACGCTTTGAGTGCAATTATCGAGAACATTATAAGTTTTTTTATTATTTTCTTCATTATTTAACTTGGAAAATATTTATTGCTTTCCAAGTTGTAGTTGTGGGACGATTTCACTCCATCAGTCATTCACTCCTTCTTTCATGTCCCGTTAGACATTTGGAAACTGAGGGAACTCCTATATGAAAAAGCAAGGGATGCTTGTCGAATCTGAATTTGACTTCCAAAGGAGACTAATGTGGACGTTTTTTTAGGCTTCATCAGTTAGACCCCTAAAAGACTTAAAACGGAATATGTTCGATCACAAGCCACTGTTCAGGAACGAATCCCGCGAACACTTGTAGACCGGACTCGGGTACCCGAGAGATCAGCGGAATTCAAGCGCAAATAGAAATTAAATGATCCGAAAATGAGATCGTTTCTTTTATTGTTATTTTTCAGTTTGAGTGCACCCTGAAGGATAATTTGACAGCTAAAAATGGTGACGTTTCGTCATCAACACCTTAAGGTCGTGTTCTATTGGGATCAACCGTTTCAACCGAAAGCGGTTTAGGTTAATGCAGTTGACGTTTTCCAATAGAACACTTTTCCAACCATTTTCGGTCGAAACGCGGTCTCTCCGGGGAATAGTCATTACCAGACTACCGTGTAACCTTTCTGTCCGGGGATCCATGGGGTATAAACATGGTGGGTTGGGTGCTCACCGTGCTCTTGCTGTTCTCTTTTGTTATCTCGGAAATTTTAGAAGAAGATGTCATAAAAAATGGATCAGAAGATGAACTTGAAGGATTGGCAGCCTTGTCTTTTGAGCATGAACGGAAACCTGCTGTTAGAATTCGTGGATACGTAGAAAAAGTTGTAGCAAATTTGTCAGACCATCGTTTCAAACGTAATTTTCGTCTTTCTTGTTTGCAAGGAGCGTCACGCGAGCAGTGATTGAACATATCACGCAATCAATCACGCAAGTAGCAGCTATTAGAGCCTGCAAAAACAAAAGCGGTCGCTACCAATGCTTTTTCAACCGTTTCAACCCGGTTTGATGCGGGTTGAAAAAGTTGAGCAACCAAACCAACCGTAAACGGTTTTTTGCCAATAGAACACGAAACAACTCAATCAACCCAACCAACCTGAAACGGTTGATCCCAATAGAACACGACCTAAGTGAGACGAAAATCCTTGATTTGCACCCGAGACCACGAGTATCCCCGACTCATTTAGGAGTTTCTCCTGGTTTCAGCATCCGCCCTCTAAGGCTATTTTAGCGCTTTTACAGGCACTCGATTAAAAAAAAAATGTCTTAGTTGCTTTTAACTCACATTTTGACGGTTTAATGCTGCATAAGCTACTCTAAAATCTAAAGGTAAATATAGCAATGTATGTATGCAGTAAATGTACGAGCAATGCCTCATAAAACCCTTTCATAATTTGTTTTACAAGTCGGGTAGCCTACAGCTACTTTGATCTCCCTTTAAGTATCGAACGGTTTGTAGGCATGAATTACTGTTTTCGCTATGTTCCTTCGTTTAAAAGTAGCCGTTGCTAATTTCTGAGCCATTGCCTGCTTACCAGCTTTTCTACAATGCTTTTCTGAAAACTTAATGTTTTACAACAGTATCAAAACTGCGCATGAATGATCTTTGCTTCTATTTTATGAACTTTTGTTGATACTTTGTACCATTTATCGGTTTTTTAATTAACGGTCGCGCGAAACAAATCAAACCCGAGCAAGTTTCACTACAAGCCGCTGCTGAATTAGTTTGCAAAGGAAAAGTAATTATAAGCACTGAAAACAACTACGATAAATGTAATACCTTTGCTTGGGTACTTCTTGCCCTTGCTTGTGTATCTTGTGTATCTTAATTTAATTTTGCGAGCCTTTGAAAACAGGGATCTTTTGTCTCAGAGAATATCGTCAGTTTACTTACTCAGCTCTTAGTGATATCCAGTTATATACTGCTTAAAAATAACACGTTCCGGGAGCTATGCAAAGAAGCTGCTTAAAACGAAACAAACTTTAATAATAACTTTATTTAACGAGGGTAAAGACATTGATTACTGGTCACCCAGTAGTTTTCATAATGGCCCTCCCATAGAAGCTTTAAGAAAACACTATGGCGTGTGATAACAATACTAATCATAAAAATTACAATTTCCACGACTGTGATTGGTTTAAAAAACTCCTATTTCCCACTAATTCACTTGTCAAGCTGTTATCGGACAGTTTGTTATCGGACACCTTGTTTTCGGACAGTTTGTTATCGGACAGTTCAATAAGCCAATCACATTAAAAGATGTAGTTAAAATTAACCAATCACATTTAAAGTTGTGGTTTAAATCAACCAATCACAACCTTGGTTTCAATCACCATAGAAACAAGTGTACAAAACTCCTAAAATGGGGCTTTCTTCAAAATGGAGAATTTTTTCCCCTTGAACAATGATTATGTTTTAGAAGACAGAAGTGAATTATTTTATCCTATGCCACAAATGTTTATGCGAACTATCCAGACGAGTTCCTTTGTGGATATGTTAACATGTTCAGATGAAGTTCAGCCATCCACAGCATTGTTTATCGCTTCGCAACAACCGCGGCAGACGGAGGTAAACATCCACCCGGCTGTAATACCACTGCACAGTACGCTAGTATTTCCTCCCTCGAAAATCCTCATTTTGTTCAACAAAATCAAAATACAGGAACAATGACAGTAGACCAAGCCAAGTTTTCCCCTTGTATCAGACGGAGAAATTTCAGTAATAAATAATAGTAAAACCACAGCCTTCAAAAACATCGCTCGAGCAACTAAATCATGGATGGCAGCATAGGTAGAACGTTGTAAAGCCAAAAACATTAATGCATTTAACTGCCAGTGAAAGACGAGAATTGTTTCACATTGCTAGCGGATACGTGCCTGTACAATCCAGCTCGATATTTGCGATTTCTTCGACATTACCTTTGCACAGTTCGGTACCTGCAGCTTCAGCAAATCCATCAGCTGTAGGAGAATGTTCGTCCAGCAGTTCCAATCAGTTCAAACCAAGTTTCCTCATTAGCGAATGTGGCAAAATTCACCGGTATGCCGTCGTCCAAATACAGCATGGCTACAAAAATCTCTCGGCGCCATTTTAAATTTTCAATAAACAGTTCAGTGTGATAAAAAAAAGCCAGCAACTTAAGAAAATCCCCGTCCCAAAAAGCCAAGGAAAAGAAGAATCATAATTGACTCTGGCTCTGATGTTTACAACTTGAAGTGTACTGTCTGTTGACTCAGCTTAAAAACCTTGAATCTTGCTGGAAAAACTGCCCTGGCAAGTTCTGCGCAGTTGAGCGTTTTTCATGCATGGTTGCGTTTTTGACTGACATAAGACTTGTTTTTCGCTCGTCACTTGGCAACCAGCAAATCCATTTTGACTGTTGTCGATTTCAGAGCGACATTAAATGCAAATTTTCCCTTTATTTCATAACTTTGCTATTCTTCTTTTCTCGGAAATTGTAATTTTTATGATTAATTGGTAATAAGACTTCGTGTCGTCCAATTCTGTCTGTAATCATACTCGTGATAAACAAATCGGACTCCCGCTGCGCGGTCGTCCGATTTTGTTATCACTCGTATGACTACAGACCAAATTGGACTCCACTCAGTCCTATTGCCATTACTTACAACACATGTGTTGAGATAAATTTCTTTTAGCGTGTTGTCGGATTTATTGAAAGAGAGAATTAAACCGAAAAAACATGGCGAGTTTTGTTTTGTTTCGTTTTGTTAAGGACGGCGTGAATTTTAATCCGGCCGATCAAGCACCATGAAAAACGGATTAAACTAATGGAATAAAACAAGATGGGACGTATATCTTTGAATGCATGGACAGGAAAATAGAATTGAGTAACTGTCACTTAAAGATATCTGAATTTTGTGAACGTTCCGTTATAAAGAAACTGTTGTTTTTTTATCTTGCGTCCTTGTCGAATTTTGTTTATATTCAGACAGTAAATCCGACAGCTGGTGACAGCTGCCAATTTTAATGCACAAGCACAAGACAAAAACTATATTTTAACAGAGGTTTGTATCACGACTATTAATCATTAACATTTGTTACCTCTTGGGAAATGCTATTACTATGTACTTAAAAAAAAAATTAATCGGAAGTTTGCGAAAAAGCGTTTGTCACTTTAACACATGGTACTAAAAAAGTTTGCGAAATGTTACTTTTTTTAAGTTGGGAAATATAGCTTGCTACTTTGCGAAATGGTGTTTTGAGGTGCTTTGCGAGGTAGTAGGACTTACCTTGCGAAATGTCACCTCATAGTCCCTGAAATATTGCTTCATGAAATATAGGGTGCTTCAGGAAACTTTGGGTAGTCAGTCATTGTTTTCGCTGTCAATAATTTGTCGTGCTGACCTTATTAGGCGATGAATAATAGAAGAGACTGGATTGGAGACTTGCTGACGCGACCGTCGTAACCTGGTGGAAATTTGTGACGTCACAAAGATGTTATTTGATCGGTTGCCATTAACCCTGTGATCCCAGGACAAAAGTAATTGTCCACAAGATTTTGGCTTCGTATTTACAAAAACCGATGCACCATTGGCATCAAGGACATCTGCTTGTTGCTTACGGGCAGCAAATCGTACAAAGTTTTTCTTTCAGATGCATTTAGCAATGACTGGACCGACCACATTCACGATAATTAATGCTCGTCAAATCCGAGACCCGCGAGAATCTTCCAGGTTTTCAAATTAATGTTTTTACAGTAATTGCGTTTTTTTGGTTTTCTTTTTCGCAATGTGACACCGTGTGTTAGGAAACAGGCAGAGCGATGTACGTGTCATTAACAAAGGGAGCCTTTCTCAAGCTGACCTTTCAACCATTTGTTTCGACGGTATTTGTTTGCTTATCACATTCAGTTGAAATGCACGGCAAAGTACGGCATCCAGAAAGCACTGATCTCCTCAAATTCTGTCAGTATGCAATTAAAATATACACTAAGAAGCCTTGTGTTGATATAAGTTGACCCTTTCACTCACGAGATTTTCATATGAATTCTCCTGTCTGCCATACATTTCTCATTTTGTTCGTTTTGATAATTTAATTTAGTGTTAAATCAAACAATATCTTTGACACAGGAGGGAGGGGGTGTCTCCAGGCAAATCAGTAGTTTAGTCATAACTACTAGTGTGACGTCACGTCATCGAAATGGTGGCCAAATTTTTTTGCTTCGTTAACTGAAAGAAATCTGGAAATTTCTAACTTTTTGATGATTCGATTACTTTGTTCAATGTTACCCAGGATTCAAAATATATGAAAGACTTCTTTGCAGTAATTTGCGGTAGGATAAGTTATTCGAAAGCCTCATATTTTGAGTAGAAACATACTACCAAGTGCCTGAGACGTCGATAAAGTTTAATGGATTGACATTTTTCCGGAGCCCACGCAGAAATGCGGAGATGTCCTGATCCCAGAATAAAAGGTTTGGTACATGGTATATTAAGTTTGCTCTGTGCTGAGAATTAAGCCTTCATTACTTATGGTTCGTCTCAACATTCCCTTCAAAGTTAATGGAAAGACATTTGGAGAGCGACTTCAGAATACCCGGCCACGATCGCGTTACATTGAACGCTTGCTCCCATAGTCCCGCAGTGGTGTTGTATAGCGATATTCTCTGTTTACAAACAAGTCTTTTGATATTTAAATTTTGCCGACCACAGAACAAAAGAATCCTTTGTTTCGAGAGCCAATAAACCTCTGGTTGGCACGTTAATGACCATAGGAGACGTAACGATGAGTATCGCCATTTTATGGGTTGATCAACTTAAGACGAGTAAAACTATTGCCATGAAAGTACGACGAGTAAAACTATTGTTCCCGCAGTCCCGCAGTGGATAAAATGAATATTAAAACTCCGGGTTTCGGCTCATGGATTATGGAACGAAGTCTTTTCACGTGTAACGTGCTTGTTTCGGCTGATGGGTTTTAGAACGAGGTATATTCATGTGTAGCACGCTTGTTTCGTGTATACATTAAGTTTTTCTCTTTTGTTTTCATATGCAAATATTTATTGACTGCGGGACTACGGGAGCATGCATTTAATGTCACGCAATCGTAGCCGGGTATTCTAAAACACATTCCTTATAATGGTTTTATAATAAACGAAGGTAACGTGGCCACAGAGGGCCACCCAAAAATATTCCTGAAGACAAGCCTAAGGAACGAATAGAAGCAACAACATGAATAAAACACCACAAATTACATTCTTTCTTTTAATTCAGTTATTTACCAGTAAATTTTCATTTCAAGAATGTGTGATGCTCCTTACTGTAACAAAAAATGTAATTTAAATACAAACAATCAAAGGACCATAGAAGACCATGATGAGACAGATATAATACTATAGGAGTATTAAAAGCTATGACAAAGATTGCTGATCATTAAAACCACTCCAAAATACATTGCACTCTATTGTAAAATTGTACCAAAATGTACATACCAGAAATATATACAAAGACCATTTGTTAATTGCATATTTGGTTCCTCTGGAAGTAAATCAGTAGCAGTTCTTATGATCCTTTACAAGGTTTTAATGGCATGTGTTTGGGCAAAAACCGTGCCTGTAAAGCTCTGACTAAATTTCTTTATGCCCCCACTTAAGTTGTTGCAATCACTCATTTTGTTGGAATGCTAATATCCTGAATATCTCTCTCCTCAATGCAAAACATGATGTACCCTCTACTAGGAAAAGGGAAAGTGTGGGTGTCTAAGAGAAACAGGTTCCTATGATGTTGTCTGTGTCTTTTATGTGCAATCATAGTTTAACTATAGTACAATGCATTAAGCTAAGCGAATTGAATCTATAACAACTGACACAAAGTCTCTCAGCCTTTCGCAAAATATGCTATCTGAAATTCGAGTTTCTTCTACAGATGCGAAATGTTTTTACATATATCTTTTGAGAGCAATTAGCTGATTTATGGTTCAGACATTGTCTAACTATTTGTATAAGTATGCACGTTCGAATCATCATCAATGTTCGAACATATCCGTCAACACACTTCAGAATTAAAAGGAAGAAAACCTCTGACTTAAAACGCTAGGATTTGAAGTTTAAATTAAATAGTAAATGTTATAGGTTACTTTTACACACCGAAGAAATATGAGAAAAATCAAGGCCGTAGCCAGACTTCAGAGCAAGACGAGGCAAGTCTTGAGAGCGGCTAGAGGGGTCTGGGGGCATGCCCCAAGAAAATTTTGAATTCTAGAGGCTCTGAAATGTCTTTTAAGCATTTTCCGTGGCATTTTTCTTCAGAAACGTCAATCTTGGGCAAGTGTAGAAGTTCACCTTTTTATTGCTGAGCGATGGTGGTGCCAAATTAATGACCATCTGCATTTTAAAGCATTCAGATGTAACACGTGTTACAACAATAAAATGAATCCAGGAGAGTAGCCGACATTAATGGATTTTATACTCTAGATAATTAGGAGAAGTCTTAGGTAACCCTAATTCTTAGATAATCATATACAGAATCACGCTCACGTACCAATTACCTGTTTCGATACACTCTTGCTTACGTTCTCCAACTTTAAGAGAGTTATCAGTGTCATAATATTGCCATCTCTTACACTTGTAGGACTGAGAAGTCGGGACTAAAACGTCACTAACTTTCACGATTAAAACTAACAAATTTGAAACCTATTCTTTTAAATACTCTTTTCGCTGAAACGTCCAATATTGTAGTGTTTGCAATAAATCGATTGCCACCAAACGACCTTTTGTTCTTTTACGACAGCTATATAAGAAAGCTCTCACACCGGCTCTTAGCATCGCAGATAAAACACGGGAATAATGGTGACCTTTGATGCCACGCGGCCTGTCACGGTTATGTCACGATACGTCTCCTTAATGGTCCCCCTGTATTATTTCCTTTAATCCTTTGAAAAACCGCTACTCACAGTTCACATGAAACGAATTAACCTCATTAAAATGTTTTTCCCCTCAATTCATCCGTCTAATTTTAGCTTGTTTTATTATCTTAACCAATGCAATTTTTTCCATCAATTATTTTCTCAATTAACGTTTCTTCAAAAAAAGGCGAAAATCAAGACGAGGCAACTGCCTCGTCTTGCCTCGTCTTGCCTCATGCTAGTTACGGCCCTGAAAATGAGTTAAAAAATCATGGTTTTATGCTTGAAATATGGCTAAGCGTTGACCATTTTTTGACGCAAATTTCGGCGTCCCAAGAAAGCATAAAATACAGCCATAACAACATACTTTTACCTTATAGTCTTCCGCGTGTGGCTTGGGCGGGTTGGTTTGGGCAGGAAAACAAAGCAAGACAGTCAAATATTAACAACGTGTTGCAAGAAACCAAAAAACACAAAAACTCCTCGTCATTTTAATTCCACGCCATTTTCTGCGTCACAAATCTCCACTATCTTGAAATATACCCTTAGCCAATCAGTGTGCTCAATACACTACACGTGAGTTACAGTTGCAATCCAGTCTCTTCTATTATCTATGGTTAGGCATATTTTGTTAAGAACAAAATTTGTTTTGTTAAAAAAAAATACCACAAGCCGTACTTTGGAAACGACAACGGCTAAGAAAAGTACAATACGTGCTGCCTTCAGTTGTCATCATGTCGAAAAATTTTAAGTGCAAATCAGCACGTAAGTTACAAAGCACTTTCCAGTTCTGTTTCTTTGTCTTTGTCAACGCCATTAGTGAGTGCGTAACTATACTTTGCGTCAGCCATATCCAAATAAGGACAATGCTTTAACATTATCCGTTCCAGTTGTTTTCGTATGACAGTGAACGACGGCCGTTCAGCGGGTGTTTCTTTCCAACACTGTCGCATCAATTCGTACCTGAAGAAAAGAGTGACAGGTGTCAGTTATTATTTCATGGAAAGAACGGGATGAGATAAAAAGAAGGCTTACATCTCATCCGAGCACATCTGTGGCTGATCCATTCTGTATCCAGCTTTTAGAGCTCCCAAAAGTTTATGATTACTTATGGTAAGATATGGCGTCCCCCCTGGATACAAAGAAAGAGGGAGATAAAAAAATGATTAGTTTATGGTGCAGCAAGAGCGTGTTGTTAAGGGTGCTGTTAGCGTTGTAAACTGGGGATCCCGAACTCAAGTCCATTCCGCTTCCCTAGCTATATTTCTGATTATGATCGGTAGCACTTTTTCCAATTTCTCGGTCATGCTTGTAGATATCGAAATGGTTAGAATCCTGTAAGCTGGCACTTTTAACCTTAATGTGTATCTTAGCTTTGAAACTTTTTTTTCTTCAGTTAGAGCAATCCTGGTTACTAGCTTGCTCATTGTAGATCATTATAATCATGCATTAATATGTTTAAAATATCACTTTAAAGTTTACATCCATAGCGATATAACGTGTGGTACAGGTGAGATTAGTAATCATGCCTGACAGGTGATGTATAAGTGAGATTATTATACATTGAACTCTCTAACTCTTTTCTGATTGGCCGAAAGCGTACAGTGAATTGCCGAAATCAGCGTCCGTGACGCCGTAACTGCAGATTATACAATTATCGCGTCAACGACACTCAAGGTCACGAGGTATCATGTCATGTATGACCGCAAAGGATGATTTCCAAGGGTAATCATGTCAACTTCGCGCGATTCCTGTTGCTTGCCGTCAGTGAAGAAGCAGAAACATGACTTCCAAAGTCTTGTGTTCAATGTAAAATAAAACAATTATTAGATTCGGTTTCTGAGTGTGATATCCAGAATAATCAAGGTCTCGGTAAGGGTTATCACAAAAACCCCATCCAGTTATTGTTTGCCATTCGTAGCCCCTCTGAAATACGGCCAAGTACAACGTGGACTGATGTACTGATTCAAGTACGATTAATTTGGTATGCGCAATTTCGAAGAAACCTATAAAAAATTGGGGACTTCCTGAAACCCTAAGATTTGCCAACTTGAAAGGAAGCTAAAAGTACATAAATACGACAATCGCTCGGCGAAAGAAAGACTAATAAAATATCTCACCGATTGTTAAAATCTCCCAAAGTAGAATACCATACGCCCACCTATTGAGATATAATCATAATATATAGATTTAGCCAAGCCCTAAAGTGGAGCTTCCATAAGGTACAAATCATATTCTCCACACAATAACCGTTAAATAATTTCATCGATAAGTATTTAATTCTCCAAATCGAATAAATTGAATAAAATAGGGAAAATCTACGTAACCACAAGATCAATCCATACCTTTACATCCCAGTACCAAATAGCATATAATGTCTCAACGAAGGATAACCCAATGAAAGAAATATTTAACAATTATTCCATGAGCACGCGTTGGATATGAGATGATAGATAGCTAACGAGGCGCGTATATAATCATCTCATATCCAACAAGAGCGAGTGGAATAATTGTTTTATTAAAAACGCCCTCAAAATATAGAAAACTAGACTACAATAAAAACAAAAAGGCCCAAAAAATCACGCATACGCTCGCCATTTTTGTAGATCATGGTATAATGGCTCATATACCATGATGGCTTAGCCAATGAAAACTCTCGAATTGCATTATCCAATGATCCAGGTTTTAATAACAAAGGATATTCGTTTAAGATTGCCTATCATATTCAAGTTAAATGCAAAAAAGATGAAGTCCAGCATGATAAAAGCATGATTTGAATATTATTTTTGCCGACGGCTTTGCTTTACTGGTCTTTTACGAATAGCCTTTAGAGAAATTCACCAATAACCATTTTACCAAACCCAATGAATTGGACAAAACGAGGTCATCTCCATACGCGGTAGACACTGTGCAAATCACCACGTGCGAGGGAAAAAAGCAATTCCTTTCTTGGTTTCCCGGCAATCGAAATAGAAGAAGACATTTTAGCTGTCTACGAAGGGGCTGTCCCTTCTAACAGAAGGAAAACTTCAAACCTCGCAGTAACAGTAAGCTTATTTACAAATATGATTTGTTATTTTTTCAGTAGACGTGAGATCATTCAGGAAAACCAACACAAAACTATTTTTTTACAATTTTTGTTTACACTGACAACTTCGGAAAAGCAACTCAATGGTGTATTGTTTAGTGATAAGCCAATTTCGAACGATGAAATTCACAAAATTCAGTTGTCAGTCTCAGCATAGTTTCAAATTAGGAAGACTTTACAACTGCTATTGAAGATATTTCACCGAAGCAGAAAACGGGACAGGCATTTTTTTTGGATCAGTCGCTTACTGCGATTTAATAATTCACTTCAATAAGGATCTTCTGATCAGAAACGTCTTGCAAAAGTTGTGAAGTCTGAACTAAGTTACTCTTTTCGATAGGTCTATAAATCAGCCACTCTTCTCGCTTTGTTTACCTTTTTTATTGTTAAAACATATCCAACACAGTGTAAGCCAAGGCTGCATGCCTCGGTTGAGCTACTACATGTAGCTGGAGCCGCGTGGACGCCATGTCGCGCAAGGTCATTTATGAGTTTGTACATGGTACGAGTATGGTGCTCTGTTGACGCACTTCAGACCGCCTTAGCTCCACAATAAACTTTGTCACATTCCCAGTTATTGATTATTGCCTTAATCAAACGCTACATCAGTGAAAAATTAATTATTTGATCGATATCTTAGTCAATGCGTTACAAAGTCGCGAGCCGCACTGCAAACTAATTTATTTTCGCACTAGTTTTATCGCCAAATTATTTCAAAACGATTACTGTAGCCTAAAAACGTTAGAATATATCCAGCATTCTGAATGAAGACTGACTTCTCTCACGTGACATTTTTTGGATGTTGTTATACTTACACGTCACTCTCTGTTGTAAACTCTTGATCATGAATGGCTTCCGGTGACATCCATTTGATTGGCAGTTTTCTGGTCTTGGTAGCATGATACACTCTCTCAGCGTACACGTTACGCGACAATCCAAAGTCGGCTACCTTCACTAGCTTGCCTTCACAAACGAGAACATTTCTCGCCGCCAGGTCACGATGGACGAATCCATTACGTGACAGAAACTCCTATGTAAAATAAGCAATGGAATAAAACTGGGTTTGTCACCCAGGTGGGCAACATTTTTTAAAAATATTACGAAATACAAACTGAGTTACACTGGAGGTTAAAAATAGTTGTAAAATATTTACAATAAAAATGTTCCCAGCGTTTCGGTCGCAATTCACGGACTTCTTCAGGGGAACGTGAAAGAAAAAAATTTACAAAAGCACAGATAATAAACAAGGACACTGATTATAATTCAAGACATTGTTCAATTTTTTCCTGTTGGGCTAGGAGTCAAGGTAAATACTCCTGGGACAGTAACACCCCGTCGTCTCGGTTTAGCGGGTCCTCTACGCATCAATCCCCAGCCTCGACAAATCTTCATTTGTGCCAGTTATCATTAGTCCTGAGAATGTGGCCTCATCCCATGCGATATCGTGATTGTTTTTTACACTGTGGTCTGCAAGTGCGGATTATTTTCGCCTTGTCGCCGCACGACAGCTTCAACGTTAAACAAAGAGACGACGCGAAAGAGACAAGCCCGTCGTCATCCAATACAAGTGCAAAGGACGGCCCTAGCGGTCACTGACATTATCAAATTAATCGGCTTCTGCTTTGTCCAACTACAACTTTCAATACGACCAACAAGCATATAGAGGATCCATGGGACAGCTATGGGTTCACCCGTTTTCACCGTTATGGCAATATGGTCAATGGATAAGACCTTGAAGAAAGAGCAAAAAACAACTCCACCAATCGAGCTCTGTTTTGGAAAAGATTTGTGGACGATTCGTGAGACAACCACGACAAAACCCCACCCCCAATGATCAGACAATAGAGAGATGGAATCACGGTACGGCGAAAAATACCCCCAAATCCTAGTAGTAGTAGCAGTAGTAGCAGAAGTAGCAGTAGTAGCAGTAGTAGTAGTAGTAGTAGTTGTAGTAGTAGTAGTAGTAGTAGTAGTAGCAGCAGCAGCAGCAGCAGCAGCAGCAGCAGTAGTAGTAGTAGTAGTAGTAGTAGTAGTATAGTAGTAGTAGT